>JBBPLB010000372.1:0-11887 GCA_038089595.1 Bothia castanella
GGTTCCCTGGACTGGCGAGCTTGTCGAAAAGAGCTTGCAACATCTACGGAGCCAGGAATGGGAAACTCAGAAAGCAGGAATAGCGATCCTCTCTGCGTTGGCTCAGACAGGTATACGTCATCGCCATTCTGAGAGCTTTTCATGACATTCTATGATTTCAGAGCACGGCGTGGCGGCCATCAAGCCTAAGATACCGGACATCATTGATATGCTTCTCCTCAGGGATTACCAGCGGACTGCGTCCAGGACAGACGGGGCGGGTCAACCTCCCGAGGGTGAAGGTCGGTCCGAGGCTACAAACTGCTGGTCGCCCTTGTGGATGATGCGACGTGTACGATCGTTTCGTATCCTGGCGCGGAATAGCGAGTCTACAGACCACCGGTCATCTTCGCAGATGATGGGGCCTGCATGTGCGTTGCGTCTTCTGGCGCGGAATAGCAAGTGTTACCCTCCCTTGGGGAAACGTTGTAACTGATGTAATGATGCATGATATCAGGGACGCTGCGAGAGGCTATCCAAGAGAAAACGGACCCCAAGGGACGATACACCGAACTGAAAGACTTGTATCAATCTGGAATGCTTGTCGGCGATACAGACACGTCGGCGTGGCGCATAAAGACTCCAAATCGAGGTGGGCCGACTTCTTTGTGCCAGTGCGGAATACTGAAACGTGTGTATTTTATTTCTTCAGCTGACGTTGCCTTCACGCTTGAGCAAATGATCAAAATCGTCGATGGAGAACTGTCAGAGGAAGGTCTCATGTCCGTCAGGGATACGATGTTACCTCATATTGAGCATCGGGATCGCCTCGTGACACTGCTCTGCGATGGGGCGATGGAGGGTGTAGTTCTCCTTCCTGCTTTGGTCGTCGCCATGATAGTTGGGATTCCTAGCGGGGCCGTGCTCATGTCAATTCATCTGTCTGGCCAGGTGTATTGGTGCGTATCGCAGAGATACATTGTCGAGTATGTGACACCGGCGCTGATGTGGATGAACGTCTAGGTGGGCACGGTCAAGCTATCAGGATTTAAAGTCCCATTCCATTTGGAACCGTTTGCGTAGGAAATCGGATAGAGAAGGTGGACGTGGCACTAAGGCTGCCTACCGTGTTCCAGGTGAACAGGATAGTGATGGCCCTTCTACGGGTGGGGGTGGCAGCAAAGTGAACGTGGTGGCCACGCGCGAGCCGCCCGTGCATGACGGGGAGGGAACTGTGGAGGTGACGAGGCAGGAGTGATGGGTTTTTGCTCGGCGACATGTGATATGATTGTGTAGTAAAGTATCTATTTACCGACGCGAAGTGCCCATTCTAACACCTTATGTTCCCGAAAAGCGTTCATTTTTGCACGACTGTGCATTTCTCGCTCTTGCCTCCCGCGACATTCCCAAACGCGATACTCAGACCAGCGAAGCAGGCAGCCACTACAGCGATCCCGCCAGCAACACCCATAACCAAGCTGATAGCGTAATAAAAGTTAACGTTTCCTCTGCCCCCGGTCACCCAGAGAGCACGGAAGAAGGGGGGGTGCATATCGACGAGTGTTGTGACGATGGGGCGGCGGAGTGAATGCATCAACATCAATATCAGCGAACGAACAGATCAGCCGTTTGGGCTCTTGGGAACGAACTCGACTCTCACATGGCGGAAAACGCCTCCAGTATATGGATCAATAACATGGCTGAGATCAGAAGCCCTCTTTCACTGTGCAGTCGACGGCCGGTCAGTTTCGGTTCATATCGGCGTGAAAACGCGCTGACGGGTAGGGATAGAGGATAATTGATGGTCATGTTGGAGACCACTTATTGGTGACGGATTGAGCGCCAGTAAGCCTGAATTATACCAATAAGTACCAGTGGCAAGACCAAGGGAGAGTCCGATCGACGAAACTTTGGCTTGTTGGGAAAAGTGTCCGCGGGAATTTTGTACCGTATCAGGGGTCTGTAGGACATTTACGTTTTTTGCCCAACCGGCCATGTAAACAAACCAAGTTGTTTCTACTGTTTTACCGTTCACTAGCTTACTAGCGCGACAGACACATTAAGGCCATGTTCATGCCTTTTAGCGATATAAAAATACAAGAAGTGGTCGAGAAAATATTCGAAGCCACAAGTAAATTACCTTTCCTCCATTACACCACCGATTGCTACAAACCTGATCACGCTCATGTATGTCTCGTCCACTCCGAATCCTGAGGAGACGGAGGGGACATATTTGATTTCCACTACATCACGGTTCCACCATGCTCGCTCCATATTGAACGGCACATACTACGGCTGCCGCCCTGTGTATTGATCTCTGTAATGTGGCCATGATGTGATTATACGAGCAGGGCTGGCCGCGCAGGACTCACGCTAATGCTGGAGGCGTCGCGAAATCGAAAAACCATACGGTCAAGGTCAACCTACTCACGGTTCAACATCAAATTCACACAGTCCACCATGTGAGATCACCTAGACCCATGTGTCCCATCTTCAGTGTCTGAGCCCGGGCACAATATCCATGCGGGGAACGTGAACGAAATAGTAGCGTTGCCTGTCTCTCGCTGATGCTGATCCCCTGTGAGTCTAGTAATTTGAACCGAAGAGAAGTATGCGTACCGTCAAACGGACCCTCCCCGCCAAGGGTGGAGGTGTATCGGTAGTCTGTCGCGCCTGGTAGGAAGTGAGTTACCATGACAGAGCGCATAATGATCGGAAAGAACCCACTGGGCCAGCTGCTTTTGGGTCTGCAGAGCCTTGTCCGTTACGGGATGCATCTTTGTTCGGATGACCGGGATCCACAGCCTGAGCCTTGGGAGCTGTTTTGCGTTGCGGGGTCGGATGGATACATAAACACGAACAGCTGCAAGCAAACTCGAGAAACAACGAACCTGACCTCTCCTAACTATTTTTGCAACTGTTCGCTAAGATGGTATATTAGACATGTCACAGAGTTTTATTCACCAAAAGAGCTTACCAGTACGCGATGACCTGGAATCATTGTCGACATTTCTTCATTCACTTTCGCTGGTGACTTGGAACGAGATCGACGATTGGTAGGCCAAAGCGGCTTTCTAGAAGGTCGATGCTGCTTTTCCGATACTGGATCCTTGTCACTCTTCTTGATCCTCCGTGCAGTCCGTAGCCAATTTTTAAATATTGGAAGGCCCTGAGGTGATTCGGCAGTATGAGGAGTATCCTCTGGACGAGATTACAGAGGACTAGTCTGTGGCAGGGCGTCCGGCAACTGCGGGATGGACCAGCCAGCGGTGCCTTATCCTTGCGAGAATGTGTAGAGAGTGCTGGGGATGGTGGCTCCAGTAAAGTGAGCACGGAGGCAAGAGGAGAACGTAGCGGTTACCTACCTCATCATAATTGAAATGTCGATCTGACACGCTTGATGGCACTTCAACCTTTGGTATCGTGAGAATTGTTAGGCTTCAAGGCGGGGAAGGGCGATCTCTTACGTTGAGGAGATCATTGTTATCGTCTTCGCTGTCGGTCTCACACTCGAATCGACTAGATGTATCGAGCTCTCCCTAGTGTAGATACACATCATAAACACATGACTCTTGGTGACGGAATAGCAAACTCATACCGGAATATTGTCCGTGACTGTGCTGTGCGACTGCTGTGACCGTGCCGCGCCATTGCAACATGTTTTGACTTCTGCTGGGACTCGGACAGGCTTAGGGACTGTGAATTTGATGGTGTACGAACCCCAGAGATGGTGCATGCGGAAACTGTCAGAGTTCATCAGAAATGAAAAGAAAAAATTAATCTAGTATTAGTGTCGCACACCGTAGATTCTGCCAGTGATCGAAACTGGTTAGGCAGTCAAAACGCTGGAGCTTGGAGGACATGGTTGGTTTGACTTGCGGCTATAGTTCAACGGCGCATCTAGATAGTCGTCGTGACGGTTGGGGTGAAGAGAGGCGCGTCTTTACTCAATTAGGCAGTCGCAGTACAGTTAAACGCTTGAAAGCCCCTAATAATTCCGGGATCCTTCTTCCTCCGCATCTCTCTAGTGGGAAGGCATGAAAGTTCGGGTCCCTGCAGCGAGAATGGTGAGCGGGCCAGTTTGCGGGCAAGCATGGAAATTGTTTTGTTCCCGACAAGGGGCCACACTAGGCAACCGTGACACTTATGGGCCCCACAACACATGACCCGAAACTCAAAATTCAACAGCCTCGAACCATCTCCGCATTTCCTCCCCCGAGCTCCTGAAACGTATACGCATTGATCAGTGCCTTCCGATGGTTTCGCATCATCGCACTCGAACTGCTCCCGACCTTGTAATCAGAATCACGTAAATAGGTTGCGCCGTTGCGACGTTGGTGTACAAGTAATAAGTTTACAAGGAAAGGGCCCCTATAACCCCACAACTTCCGTAGCGGGAGAAAAAAAAAGTATATCCATTTCACGGACACTGTGGCTTTCCCCAGGTCCGATATCGTTTCCTCATTCTCGTCGGGTTGAATTACAATGTCAACTTTGCTCTCGTCCTCCAAGTCGGAACCCAAGTTCCGAGTTGCCATCTGGTGCATAGTCATGTTCGCCTTCCACCCTGCCGTTGAAATTCCCCTCCAGCGGGGCTGCCATCGCTGGTCTTGTATTCGCTATTACCATCGGAAAATATGACCCTTCGATACCCATTGATTTGTACGAAGCACACGACTCCATCGACACTGCTGGTGTAGGAATTACTGTACCAATTCGGTCAATTCGTCAGGCCGTGTGACGCGTGACAAGGTCGGACGAAAATATAATTCGTCATCAGCCCAAATGACGCGTGACAACGACCAAAATTTTCGTCATTTCGTCAGGCATGCAGAGACCGTCCAATGAGAGACTGTTCTTCTAAATGAGTGTGGCAAGATGAAAATCTCAATGGTATCACAGTGGGGTCTGACCTCAGTCGCATTCAAATGCCAAGCGACGCAAGTTGAGGAAGAGCTGGGGCGTGGGAAACGTAAGCGCAAGGCAAACACGCTTTACACTCACAGCTTCTGGCTGTATCACGATGACTGACCGCCCAACAACAATGTACAAGTACTTACCTCTACAAAGTAGATTCTTGTCGTTATCGAAATCTTGGTTACTGACTAGCTGGGGGGAGAACAGTTTAAACATATGTTATCCTTTTCCGTTCAATTGCTAAACTCCATTTTAGTACTTATCTTAATTAATTAATTGATTAGTTGCAATGGTAACAGATTTTCGTCATTTTGAGGCCCTTGTGACGCGTGACAGACGAATTGACCGAATTGGTACAGTACTCTTTGGAGACGAACACACGAAATTATGATCGAGCTTGGGTTATTTGACGAGTCCAAACAAATCTTTATGCACAATCCCGACAGCAGCCATGGCAAGTAAATAGATTCACGTTTGCGTCAGTTTCATTCCGACTGGTCCCACTGCAAGGCGATCGGACATACCCAAGGGTGGATATGTCTGGTACCAAAGAACATATCGCTGTAAGTGCTTATATCCACTCGGAGACATGTTCTCATGCAAGAATCAAAGATGGCCCCTCCTCTATGCATCGTCAGCAGATGGTGGCTATCCTGGAGAAGAACCTCCCGGCCTCGTGTGTAGTAAGCGGCTCGTCAATTATATTGAGCCAGAACAACAAAAAGACACGACGCAACCCATTATCCTCAACTTCACGGATGGAACAACCGCAACAACAGATGTACTCATTGGAGCCGATGGGATCCGTTCAGCAGTCCGCAAGATGATGTTCGAAGCAGCAGCAGAGGACAAGAACGATGGCGACAAGACCGATCTTAAACAATACATTGAAGCATACTTCACCGGGATGACGGTGTATCGTTGTCTCATCCCTGCGGAGACGCTGAGGCAGGAAAGCCCAGAAAATTTCTCTTTAGCGGAGATGACAGCAGTGGGTAGGCAATCACACATTTGCACATATCCTCACGTCATTTTGCGGTGATACAGTATCACGGGAAGGGCAGGGTAAACATGTTTCATATTGCCCACATTTAGATTTACCCAATTCACGATTCGCAGTTTCTGCCTCACTTATCCAATTGCCAAAGGGACTATCATCAACTTCGCAGCAATGGTAAGCGATCCGAGCTTGGCCGGCACGCGCTTCGAAGGACACTGGGTAACCGACGCAAGTCATGATGAGCTGCTCAAATGCTTTGATGGCTTTGAACCCGACGCGAAGGCCCTGGTAAAGGTAAGTTCTCTGCCCACTGGACAAATCTTACCGGTCTAAGTGAAACACTCCAGCTCTGCGAGAAGCCGTCCAAGTGGGCCCTGCACGTCGTGAATCCACTCCCGTTTTGCGCGTGGAAGAGGGTCGCACTTATCGGAGATGCGGTATGTCTCACTCTGGCGGGAATATTCCAGGACACCTTGTTGATCGATGATCCAGTGTCACGCTATGACGCCTCACTTTGGTGCTGGCGCTGGCCAAGCGATCGAAATAGGCCCCATTCGTAGTCCCTTTGCACTCGTTCATCCTTACTCAATCATGTCTAGGACGCATTTGTGCTTGGCCGGCTCCTCACACATCCTCTTACGTCGCTCTCTCGCATCCCAGACGCCCTTCGCATCTATGGAGAGGTTCGTTTACCATTCGCTCAATCTATAGCAAGCATTTTGTTGTCGACCGGATGGATTTACCAATTCATGTCACCTGGGTACTATGATGGGACGAGAAAGGAGGACGATCTGGATGAGAAGGCCATTAGTGCGTATGAGAGGGAGGGTATGGAGACATTGAAGCAGGAGCTTTTCAAACGTTGGGATTCCGTGGACGCTATGAGCGGGGCTCTACAGCACTGGAAAGATGCAGAGGCGAAACTGCAAGCGCTAGCCCCGGGCCAGCTGGCCAACTAAATACTAGGACACATCACACTTGCTCCACGTCTTATGTGGTCCTGCTTACCTGTACCACATTCATGTATCTTTCTTTTGGCGAGACCGCCGGTCTCATAGCCTTAAGTAAATTTACAAGTGCCACAGCCGACTTCCGCAGGTGTTATCGCTGGAAATGGCCTGGATGGGTAGTAAACTTACAAGTTTGTGGTGGCGGCGCTAAGTTCCTGTTCAACCTGGTCACCATTCACAATAATTTGCCTGATCACGCCATGCGCTACTGTAATCTGCCTCGAAAGTCAAAAGATACTTAACCTCCTGAGGTGTGCTGAAGCTTCCTAGTGCACCATCCAGACTAAGATAACCTTATAGAGTCTCTCAGGTTCAAATGACCGAGGCCCGGGGATCTCCTCACGACACCATCTTGCGGCGCAGAGAGCCAAGTGTTCGATCCGTTTGGTGGGGCTTGGTACGTGTTTTGAATTACATTATGGCCATTCTAGAGGGCCATCATTGAGTCATGTAGTACAGGTTTCAATCATTTCAGGAGGAACCCCCGCACACCTACAAAACGCTGACATATCAGCCCTGAACTATCTCCGCGTTTCCATCTCCAAACTTTAGGTTGCCGTAGGTCATTTGACTCAGCCAAGCCCTGACTGGTGGGCGACTTAAAAGCAACACTGTATTTCCGCAAGTCTGATATCGTCTGAGCTTTATTACTGTACTACGACACGATGTCAGCTTCACTCAAATCCTCTGAGTCGGAACCCAAATTCCGCGTCGCCATCTGGTACGTCGCCATCTTCGCAGTCGAGCTCGTCACTCAAAGTTCCTTCTAGCGGCGCCGGCATCGCCGGCCTCGTCCTCGCGATCACAATCGGCAAATATAACCCTTCAATACCCATTGATCTGTATGAAGCACACGACTCCATCGACACCGCCGGTGTTGGAATCTCCGTGTGGAGGCAAACGCACGAAGTTATGATCGAGCTTGGGCTATTCGACGATTTTAAACAAATATTTACGCACGAACCTGGAAGCAGCCATGGTAACCGATGGTTTTCGATCGAGTTGGTTTCAAACTGATTACCATATCAGGTCCTTATTTGAGGCGATCAGACATACGCGAGGGCGGATACAACTGGTTCAACATGGCCCATCACCGTAAGTTCTCATTTGTATGATTAGGTCCCGGTCTAATGGAAGGACCAAAGATGGTGTCTCCTCTATGCATCGTCAACACATGATAGCCATCCTGGAAAAGCACATCCCACCTTCCTGCACGGTGCATTCTGGGAAGCGGCTCGCCAATTATGTGGAACAAGAACAACAAGGTGTACACTCAGCATCACCTATCAGCCTCGAGTTCGCGGATGGAACTACTGCAACCACAGACGTACTGGTTGGAGCTGATGGGATCCGCTCAGCAGTTCGCAAGACGATGCTTGAATTAACATCCAAAGACGACGGAACAGATCTTGAATCATACATTGATGCGACTTTTACAGGGATTACAATATATCGTTGCCTCGTCCCTGCGGAGGTGCTGAAGCAGCAAAACCCAGAAAGTCAATCATTAAAAGTCATGTCAGGGGTGAGCAGTCAAATAACGCGGTGCATAGCTTTACATTTCACACCACTCGTATACAGTATGCCGGAAAGGGCAGGGTAGACGTATTTTGCCTTGGGGCCAATATTCGGATTCACTTATACCCCGTTCGCAGTATCTTATCACCTATCCGATTGCTAAAGGAGCTCTCGTCAACGTTGCGGCTTCCGTCTGCGACCCAAGTTTGATGGGCACACACTATGAATGACACTGGGTATCCGACGCAACTCGTGAAGAGATAGTTGAATATTTTGATGACTTTGAACCTGACGCGAGAACTGTATTGGAGGTGATTTCCCTCCACGTCGTCCAACTTTAGCAGTCTAAGCAGTGCACGATATAGCTATGCGAAAAGCCGTCCAAGTGGGCCTTGCACGTCGTGAAGCCGCTTCCGTTTTGCATACGAGAGAGGGCGGTATTGATTGGAGATGCAGTAGGTCCTTCTCTTACCAGACGTCGCAAGCGTGTTTTGTTGATATTCAATGATCGCCTAGTGTCATGCCACGACGCCTCACTTTGGTGCCGGCGGGGGCCAAGCGATCGAGGTATACTCCATTCGTGATCCCTCCACTTATCCATCATCGCTCAATTATGCCTAGGACGCATTTGTGCTTGGCCGGCTCCTCACTCACCCTCTTATGACGCTCTCTCGCATCCCAGATACCCTTCGCATTTACGAAGAGGTTCACTTGCCGTTCACTCAAACCATAGCGAACCTGTCGTTGTCAACTGGATGCATGTACTCATTCATGGCACCAGGATACTATGATGGGACGAGAAAGGAGGACGATCTGGATGAGAAGGGCGTTAGTGCATATGAAAGGGAGGGTATGGAGACGTTGAAGGAAGAGATTCTTAGAGGATGGGACTTTCTGGAAGAGGCGAGCGGAGCGCTGCAAGGATGGAAAGACGCAGAGGCGAAATTGCGAGCGTTGGCGGGTCAACCAGTCAACTAGAACGCACTCAAGCTACTCAGTTTCGCTCCCGGTCAAAGTCTGTAATTTACGCCCCTGCCTGCTTTACCTGTTCTACATTCAAGTTCACTTGATCGCATGAGCGACTTCACTATGACATCTTGCGGCCAAGGGGGGCCAATGGTTTGAACATTCCCTTACTAATGCGCGTTTTAAATCGCATCACGGTCATCCTGACGGCCACTCTCACTGATATGCTACAAGTTCTACCGTTTCTGAGGAACTTCTGAATTCTTGACTTACGCGTTGAATTACATGCAACGGTGGATAATCATACGGGCAGTTATTGGTAACAGACACTGTATACCACAGGAGATGTCTCCCGGTATGTCGTCAATGAGGGTCCTACTGGCTATTGCACCGGCAGTGCTCAATGATCTGCGGATTCTGCCACTACCTCATCGAGTCGTGAAGCTTGCTAATTGCTATCATACCAACAGGTAGTCAAACCTCTCCAGACTCGTCAGAATCTCCGGTGGAGACACGACTAATGATAGGACTTGGAATCACGGATGAATAATGAGAAGGTTCGTATTGAATCAGTCATTACGGAACAGAGGTCCATTCTTAGCACCATTTATGTATACTGTATTGGGATGATATCATCCATTGGCAGTGCTTTGTACGAAACCCAGACTCATCAGTCTCCAGATTTCCTTTCTCAAGCTTTATACATAATATCGGACGGTTGTCGTCGGTCGGTATTATCCCATGATAGCTGTGTTCAAGAAGGCCAGGCCCTAATGGCACGATTGTTGACCAGTGGTGGCAAGGTCGTTGAAATCCAAGTCTTCAATTGGGAATGTGACTCGGATGGGTCGCTATTAACATGATATTGTACGTATCCACGTGAGTACTTGGCACGATATGACTCCACCTCGGGTTCAATTTCACGATTGGGCAGGATCAGCCATCAGCGATCATCGATCGAGCCATGGAAGCCTCATACTCGACTGCGAAACTTTGCGAGGTGTGCTCAAAGCTGAACATAGAGCGCCTCACACATCCTCTGTATCCCTGCCGCAACCCGCTTCCCTGTTCAACACCCCCAATCGAGGGCAGTTTTGCATCTTTCATTGCACTTGGGTCTGTGGATGAGATCAAGAGTCGGCGCTCAGCTTGCGACATTTGCAAACTCGTCGCTGAAAGCCTCGATAAAGAGCCCTCGGTCGATGGCGAATGCCGTATCCGAGAAAGCGCCGAGTTTTGCAACTTCAAGTTGCCAGGCAATGTCAAGGCACAAGATTCTAGCATCACGCATTTCCATCTCACCCAAGCTTCCGTGATCTTCGATCCGTCCACGGCGAATCAATTGGTGGGGCCCTCCCTCCCTTGGGACGTCAAAACAAGGGAGAAAAAGTCACCCCACTACGTTTTAAATTTCCAGGTCAGCCGAGTCAGGTTTTGATCGGGTTAATGCTAAATGATAAGATCAAGGCCGGGGCTAGATCCTCCGCTCAACTTGGAGACCAAACTGTACAAGTGGAACAAGAGTTCCTCGATACGATCGGCGGCAGATACGTTTCTACGCAAGTGAATGCACAGCTCATACGTGCGTGGCTTCACCAGTGTGAAAGCAAGCATGGGAGGGCTTGCATGCCCTCCTTACGACTTCCAGCGGGGCGAGACAGAGACCCAGCCTTCGTGGTTGATGTGGACAAATCGTGTATAGTGAACACACCTTCGCAATGCCGCTACGTTGCATTAAGCTACGTCTGGGGCGCAGCTACTGTGTTCAAACATCTCTTGGAGAACACTCGAGATATCCAGAAGAAAGATTCCTTGCGCTCCCTACCTATCCCCGCTACGATCCGAGATGCCATGGCCCTAGTATACGCCATTGGAGAGCGCTACCTATGGATTGACTCCCTTTGTATCATTCAAGACGACCCGAAGATGCAGTCAACAGAGATCACTCGGATGGGATCGATCTATTCCAAAGCTCTTTTCACCATAATCGCTGCTGCTGGGGATAACGCAGACAGCGGTCTTCCCGGTGTCGATCTAGGATCCCGTGACCAAGTCCAGAAGACCTTGAAGCTCGCCAACGGTGAGCTCCTGACGGTCATCGACGTCCGTAGAACTAGGAGTGGAATCGAGGACACGGTATGGGCAGAAAGGGGATGGACGTTCCAGGAACGAGTTTTATCCAACAGGGTGTTGGTATTCTCACAGGATCAGGTCTACTGGCGCTGCTGCGCAGCAACGCACTCGGAAGAGCGGGTTCTAGAGGATGTCTTCGACATCGATCAGCACCACTTATCATTCCCTCAACAACCTTTTACAGACTCTATGTCCTGGGAACCTCTGCAGCCATTAGAGTATCGCGACATCTATGATGATCTACTCTCCTATTACCGACAGCGCCGCTTGTCCCAAGAAACGGATCTTCTGAACGCATTCACTGGCATCACCGAGATTCTCGCATCAGTCCAGGACGATAGATTCTTCTGGGGCCTTCCGGAAT
>JBBPLB010000375.1:0-11811 GCA_038089595.1 Bothia castanella
ACAGTCCACTCATCGTTTGCCAAGGTTTTGGATAAAGCAAAGATCGCACTTGCGGTGCACGCAAACTATTTGAACGGAAAACAGTTCCTGTTCGGGGATCGGTTAGTAATCTCCATTGCCTGTGCAGTTCCCAACAATGACGCTTGCTCGTAGTCCAACCAGTCTTGACGTGTATTTGGCTGCACACATCCTTTTACTGGCTGATACTCCGTTCCCCGACGCTCTTCTTCAGGTACAGCTGTGCGAGGCTTATCCAGTGCTGGTTGAACACGCCCGACGCGTACAAGCTCTAGTAGCACGAGCCCCACCTTATGGATACTTCAAGGCGTCAAACTCATTACTGAGCTCCCTCATTCCCCGCTCATTCAGCGGTAGTCGTTCCCAGACTCAGGTTGACCCTACGGATATCCAATACAGAAGGAGAACCATGATTTTCGTTCTGGGAGCTGTAGCGATGGCCGCAACTTATATTTTCACCCAATTTACAGTCCGCTTCGTAGGCGACTCTGAAGAAGACACGGAAGACGAGAAAGAAGAAGGCGACGGTGAGGGGGATGGCGGTGAGGAAGGGGAAGGTGCAGAGGAAGAGCTTGCGGGTGGAACTGGGCCATTCGCCGATGAGGATGATGACTAGAGCAATCTCATCTCTGGATTTGTGACTCCTTACATAACCACTTGCTACGAATCCATATCCGGTAGACCGCGTCCTCAACTGTACTAAAGGTCGTAATGGTAGACGACGACCTCATCGTCGTGGACGACGTCGAGGAGCACCACGCCGGCCCCTCATCGGCTGTCAACGGCGTAAATCACCCACCGCCACAGCCCCAACCACAACGCACACGCCCCCTCCGAGCAGCCGCAGAACAAGCCATGGCTACCACCCTCCGCCTGCGCGGCTCGCCCGAGGCATCCGACCGCACAACGCGTTTCGCCGCTGGAAAGCTCTCCAAGCCCCAGCCCAAGCTCAAGCTCAAGCTAAGCGAGCGCGCGGCGGCGCAAGCCCCGGGCATGTCCTTCCTCGGTCCCTATGACCGCGAGCTGGACTCGGACGACGAGGACCTGACGTTTGAGGAGCAGTTCATCATCCGGATGCCACCCGGGGAGGACTGCGAGCGGTTGCGCAAGATGATTCAGTCACGGGAGATCGGAAACGATGTTTGGTTCAAGTTCAAAGGTGCGTCACGGGGGTTTTGGGAGGTGTATGTGTCACCGAGGCCAACGAGGTGGTAGACTCGCGCCGGGGCATCTTTCACATTGGAATCTCGCTGTATTCGTTCAAACTCGTCGATCTACCGTGTGTCATCGAAGCGCAAAAGACGCTGGACAATAAGCAAATGGTCAAGGTCGCGGATATATGTCAGGTGCGTGCCGTCGTGCGTACGGCGTGTGGCATGGTTCGAGATGTACATATAGATGTTGGTCGTTGGAGATCGGATACAAAATGAAGAGGCGGTCACGGCGAACAGGAACGTCAGTGTCGACGAGTTCATCTGGCCACACGGTATTACCCCTCCTTTGCACCACGTACGCAAGCGACGATTCCGAAAACGGGTAAACAAGCGGGTTCGTACGACGCATGGCTACTTTTGCCTCTTTCAACCTGACACACTATAGACGATAGAAAGCGTCGAAGAAGAGGTGGAACGGCTGCTGGCAGCAGATAATCTCGCAACAGAAGTCAAGTATGGTGAGTCGAGAGCATCTCGTTTCTTTCAGCAGGCTCACAATTTTGCATCACAGAGGTCTTGGATAACGTGAACCCGGACCTTTCAGACTCTGAATTTATTGAGCGCGAAGAGCCCGTGGAACCAACCACCCCTGGTCCCCCAGGCTCCGAGGCGGGCGATATAGCTACCCCCGGTGCCGACGTGGCGGATGACGACGGTGAAGAGGGCGAAGGCGAAGAAGCTGAACCAGAGGGCGATATCGACGAAGAACTTGCCGCGGAACTCGACCTCGCATTGGGTGATGAGGAGGAAGGGGAGGATGAAGACGAGGACGAAGAGGATGAAGAAGAGGAGAGCGATGAAGACGAAGACGACGAAGACGCGCAAGGGAGGAAACTGCTGAATGAGGAGATACGAGACTTGGAGGCTGCTGTGGCGAAGAAGGAGCATGAAGTCGCCATCTCTGCGAACCCGCTCATCAAGGTACCTTTTCTCTACTTTTTGTTCATGCGGCACATGTTGAGCGGTTGTTCTTAGAAACGGTTCGAGGATGCACTCAAGAAACTCTCGGCCGATCTGGAGATGAAACGCGCACAAAGAGACGAGATGAAAGAGAGGCAGCGACGGAAGAAAGAGGGCATTGCTGTTGAGGACCCAGACACAGATGCCGAAGGCGGTCCACAAGACGAGGTGGAGGCTGGGGATACAGCTCCTCAGGGGGATGCTGACCTATTTGGATCTGATGATCCAAACGCTATGGACATTGGTTAAGTCCAATCACCCAATATATTCTACACGATGCTGCACTCTACGTCAGTCGCTGGGTACTTGCACTGAAATTAAGCTTGGATGTGAACACGCATGAATCTATCCTAGGATGAGCAGCATATCCTCATGATTGAGACAACCCAACGAGTCCAGCCTGCATCACGAGTGGGGCGTATACAATGCAAACAAACGGCGCGAACCACACGCCCAACACTTCCCAGTTCCACACCGCTCTCTCGACTTCTTTTGGTAGAAGAAGCCAGCCCCAGGCAAGCAGCCAGTACGCCGCGTAGGTTGCCAACCGCGACAGTTGGCCGAAGAGTGAAGTTGACGTTTGGGAGGGTCGGGAGGAGATACGACTGCAGGTAAGTGGGATGCCGAGCGTGACGGCGAGCGATGCAGCAAGAGAAAAATTGAGGAGGGAGGTTATGGAGATGACTATCGATGCCAAACAAAGGTTGAAGGACTGCAGGAGCATCGAAAACGGTGCTGTTTCAGGTGGGTGAGATGGTATAAATGCGAGGAGAGTCGGGGGGACAAGGCTAAACGCCAGGAAAAGGATCCACGAGGAGACCTGAATGGGCCAGCACGGCGATGAGCGAGGTACGAGGATGCAAACAGTGAGACGTACGGTTTGGTTCTGAAGGAACCACGATGTGTCGATTGCGGCAAATGCCAGTAAACCGATGGTATGCGTCGCAAGAGTGGTGACAATTACAGGTAAGACAGACTGTCGTCTCGGGCGCCACGTTGACTGAACGGCTGAAACGGTCGTATTAGTAGCATTCGCAACCTTTTTATCATCTTCCTTGTCTTGCCGCTGCAAGCCACTGGGAGATTCTTGCACCCAGCCAGCCTCTACCCACCGCCCGAGTCCCAAAAATATCATCGCAACCCCGACCAGCACAGCGCTGGGGAGGAACATTCCAATCTTCATGAATGTTGCCGGAGTCGTGAGTATGTAAAAAAAGAAGGAAGCATGGAGACGCTCGAGAAGGTTGTTCGATGTACGGAAAGTCGACTCAATTATTCTGACCAAGTATGATTGCACGGACGGTATAGTTTCAGGAAAAAACCTACCTGCCGAGAGCAAAAAATCCATGGGGACCATCAGCTGGAACGGCATAGAGGGTAATTGCATCAATCCGGAATCTGTGTCAACAGTTCAATTAATCGATGTTGCAATTGATTACGGTGGGCGACTCACCGGTGAAACAAGCCATGCGGCCCACTCGGCCTTCCCCTTGCCTGATAACTAATATGTCTCTTCACATTCCTCGCTCGGAGTTCAAACTCCCTGAGCCGCGGGCTGCCTTTCATGAACTCTGGCGCATTTGCTAGGAGACTTCTCTGTGGTGCATCATGGTGTTCAAGATGATCGTAGAGGACAAGGGGAACGCTGCCTGTGTAATGCGAGATAAGACGCAACGAGTTTATTAAGTCTTGGTTGGGTAGCCGGCCATTGAGACCCTCTACATAAGGAACGGTATTGATCTAGCTTGCAAGGTAGACAACAATGAGGACCAACCGAAGAATACGCCAAGGTGAGAGAATGAATGTCCACTATAATCAATGTTGAGGGCGTTCCAGATGACGCCGGATGTAAGCTCGAGGAGATCAGTGTCGAGGTCTAAACGGACGCGTTAGTAAGATGACGTCGAGGAAAGAGAATCCTACTTTGTGGTACCGTGCCATGGTATGCGTTCAGCCAGGCGTATGTGCCGTCAAAATAATTGTCACCTATCACAAAGATGATATCCTTCGCCCAGAGCGAATAGTCTGAAGACGATCCAGCAACTATTCGAAGAAAGACGGTGATGCGCGTACTTTTCAGAAAGCCAGCAAGTGCCATCACTGTCGCGATGCCCCGCAGATTGTATGGTTGTTCGCCGACCTCGCTAAGCCACGATGCACTGATGACAATAGCCTCAGAGCCCGAAGCTCGAGGTGAGTTCATGAGGGCATAGGCGTTAACACCCGAAACATTCTGTCAACAACACATGTATAAGACACCTCTCGCATTGGAGCTGACGGATAAGTACGTACACTGGAGGGGGTCATGAATGTGTACTTCTGAGTCGCGGCACCAAGGCCAAGTTTTGCGAATTCATCACGAATGAAGTTGGCTCTCCTATTCGAAAGGTCAGTACACCACAGTGGTTAACAGGATATTTTGGTGATCTCACTGCTCACTCGTAGCATTTCTATCACGGAGACCTTCTAGATGATGAAGATATAAGTCCGCATCGTGCACTTGTTGCCAATTCCAGTTGGTATTGACCTATACGCGGTGTCAGAACGCGCAATGCCATGTGTCCAGGTACGCACTTGTGCCGGTTGCAAGGCATTTTCATCAATGTAAACCAACTGGGAGAGTGGTAGAATTGGGATGAGGACCATCCATAAGTAGCCAGCTGCCAGCAAGGTGATCCTGAACGATGCCTCAATTACGCGACGCGAACAGAGGGAGGCAAGGACGAACGTGATCTTTGAGAGGTGTCTATAAATGAGGTTAGCAGCATTCTTCCGTCGTCGTAGTCGAACTACGTTTGCGTTCTGTCGTGGTCTGTCCATATTCGTGTTGTTGGCAAGTCTGGTCCAAGTATTGAGTTCGGCTAGTGAGCAGTCGGAATTCGGCAGTCCATCAGGGTCTTCAGTGGGCCCTCATCCACACTCTCCTTCCTTCTCAACTGCCAGGTCACATCCAACACCAGCGGTGGTCGCCGTACAACTTTTATTATGCCATCCAAGCGCAAACGCAGAGCTTCACCCGCACCCAAGGGCCTCGCTGTTGGCGAACAGCTTAAACGTGCCAAGCTTGCAACGGGCGAATCCTCAGCCTGGGGATGGGTCGATGCAGAGGTCTCGGACGCATCCCAAATCACCCTCGAGCATCGTCTCATGACTTGTGGTATCTCTCAACGCAACAAATTCCCCTTCTGTGGCAACAAACACGCGCTGAAGCCTACAAAGGCTCCCTCGACGCCTGCTGACGAAACCAGGACTGGGGTTGCCAATGGTGAACTTGAGAACGATGTCATCGTTGTCTCTGATGATGAACCGCCACCTTGTAACAAGAAAGCGTGCAAGAACAATCCCAACTGCTTGAACTACCTCGGTCAGCAACAGTGGGAGGACGAAGGTACGCCGCAGTCCACTGAACGCGTTTAATGGGTTCGCTTTAATCCCACACGTGTGTATCCTCTAGCGACGGCCAGACAACTGTTTATCAAGGCCTCGGATCTCGGTCTCAATCCGATCCTCAGCTCTCGTGACCCTGAATTGCCTGTTGGTTTGAAAGTAGGTCATTGTCTCCCCTTGTCGATGCTTATGCACATGTGCTGGGCAGAACCTTGGTGCAACCTGCTACGCAAATGCTTTCCTTCAAGTACGTGCTCTCGGTGATCTTCTGAGCGTTCTCGCTTACAAAGGTCTGAAGGTGTGGTTCCGGGATCTAGCATTTCGACGTGGAGTCTACCAATGTCAACCATCCCATGATGTTGAGCACGGATTCGAGGTTCGTCACTCTCGTGCAACCTCAGATCAGAACGCGACTGACTCAGTATCTCAGGACTCTCCCGTATTTCAACTCCAAGTAACATTCGCTGCCCTTCAGGAGAGCACACAAAATGTATATAATCCAGCTAAATTCGCAGAGAGCCTCAAATTGTCTACATCAGAGCAGCAGGATGCACAAGAGTCGGTTGCATTTCAAGGACCACACGTCTCTCGCTCAACAATCTTTCGGCAGGTTTTCAAAACTCTTCATGTCACATCTTGACAATGAGTTCCGGAAGCAGCTTACCCCGTCTCTCCGCACCCTCATATCTAATCAAGTACGTCACATTGTCTCTGCTACTATCATTACACTGATATCCGCGACAGTTTCAAGGGAAACTAGTATATGGAACCCTTTGTCATAATTGCCGTAGCAAATCCGAGCATACATCTGACTTCCTCGAACTCGAGATCAATATAGAGGTGACAGTGCATTTCTTCGATACACAGTTACTCGACCTGACATCATGCCAGAATAACGCAAGACTCGAAGAGCGCGTAGCTGTTCTCTTACAGAATGAAAAGCTCACGGGTGACAACAGGTGGTGTTGTATATACAATATAATTCTTCTTCCGACTCATAACATCCCAACGCTGACAGATATTCCTGCTCAAACTGCGCTTCGCTTCAGGAAGCGACCCGCTATACCGAATTACGTTCTCTCCCTCCCGTCCTTCACTTCTCTCTCCTTCGTTTCGTATACGATTTCGACTCGATGGAGAGGAAGAAATCCAAGCATAACTTACTATTTCCTATGGTGCTAGATATGACCAAGTTCGTCAAATCCGACACCGAGGGAGGAGAGAGCAAAACAGACATCTACGAACTGAGAGGGGTGCTGTTGCACAAAGGACCGAGTGCTTATCATGGACATTACGAGGCTCAGGTTTTGGATACTACGTGAGTTTGAACGATAGTTTCGCGAATTCGCGGACTCATCGACATGCAGCTCCGAGACATGGTTCCAGTTCGACGATGAGGTTGTAACCAAGATTGATTTCCTCGGGGAGAAACGATATACGGGCAAAGAAGTAGTGGATGTCCTGAATGATAGCGGGGTTACCAAGAAGTGCGTATGCTCTCCTGAATCAGATTGGATTTTCTCATGTTTTCTCCTTTTATTCCATGTCAGGAGTGCCGGTCAACCCCGCGCTCGTTCCGCGAAGAAGCGAAGGATCGACGATAGTGACGATGAGATTGTCGAGTACGTGATAAATCCCTCATAATCAAATATCCATTCCATTCATCTCGAATGTGTCCCACACATCTTCCAGAGTTCCGTCCCCCGCGGAAACCAAGGTTTCCTTGCCTGGTAAGGCTCCAGAAGGGTGCGTAATGCGCGAATTCGATGACATACGATGCACTCCAGCTATTTGATTTTGTCAAAATAGCGATGTCTTCTCGTCGAAAGACGCCTATATGCTTATATATGCTCGAAAGGAAGAGCCCTCGACTGTCAGCCATGCGCCTACCCCAGATCTTGCCGACAGCACCCTTGAACCCAATTCTCCTTCCACTTTTATTAATGGTGTGTCTAGGCCCTGCGTCGAGTCCCAAAACGCTTCGGACCCGACTATCCTCGTTCCACCCCAACGTGCCCGAGACGTGGTCAAAGCGCTCAATGCAAGGCACGACGAAGCCTGTGAACTCTACTCCCAAAGGTCAGTACCCCAAATTTTAATTTCCCACACCTGTATGAAGATGAAGCCATCCCGGACCAGAGAAAAGGAAGTCAAGGAACACTTCGCGGAATTGAGAGAATGGATGCGGAGTGTATATACGCATTGGCATGTTGCATCTATTGAAGAGGTACGTGAAGACGTCTGGGGGTGAAGATACGTCATCTGATGGAAGGGCTCCTGATTTGTCGTTTTTAGGATGCCGTATTGGTTAGCAGACAAGCACTCGAGAATTGGTTGGCAAAGCCATTTGCGAAGCCAGAGGAGCAAAAGTCTCGTTCCCAATCTGTTTCTGGAGACGCCGAGGTTCAAGTGTTGCCGATGCCCGACATCCTGTGTAATCATGGTGGGCTCGATCCACACAAGGCCAATAACATGAAGCGCACGTCGAGAGTATGTGAGAGTCCTCGCTGCTCGTTGTGATCTGCTAAGAATGCCCTAATTCAGAAAGCATACGAGCGGCTCAGCCTGCGCGAGGATATCGGTCCTGTGCGTAGCCCGCAAGAGGTGTGCGAAACTTGTGTCTCAGAGTCATTCATAGGTGAGGTGCAAGCCGTGTTCCGGCCTTGCCAACTCATCCTCGTTTTCACAGAGCGACTTTACCAGATCGAGCATCCGCGTTTAGTCGCTCAGTTTGATGAGACGTGTGATGTGCAACAAGGGGAGCCAGGCTATTGGATTTCCAAAGCTTGGCTAAAAGGTATTCCGACCTATTTCATCACCATAAGTCACGCCACTCACAAGGATATTCACCCGCCCGTGTGGCGCAGGCTGGCGAGTTCAGAAGCCAAGGATGCATGTTCCGCTGCATGGTGATCCTTCTCCCGACTCTGCGGAGTTTCGTGGACACGTGCGTTGTGAACATGATCAGCTATCGCTCGTGTCAACTGCCCGTCGAAGTATTTCCGCTCAGGTGAGCAGCGGGGTCGTTCAAAATAGGGAACCGACTGCGGGGCGTGGCGATTGACAAGTGCTTGCGTTTTCATACTTCTGATCAGGCATGTGAGATCCTCAAGAAGTTATTCCCCGATTGGGTGCCGCTATCAACCAATCAAGAGCCTTGTGCAATTTGCGAAGCATATATCCATAGCTCGAAAGAAGATAAGCGCGAGCTACGGAAGAAGGCGGAAGACGAGAAGGTGCGTATCCGCTTGACCGACCCGAAAAAATTTCCTCCATTTCATGAGTTCATTGTTTTACGCCCGACAGGCACGATTACGACACATGCACGATAACGCACTAATAGGAAATACCCTTTTACTCGAGAACGTTCCTTGCGCTGTCCTTCCAGCTGACTTTGTCCGAATATGGAGAAAGTGGCTGAGCCGACCGGCCGAAATCCCTCGTCCCGATAAAGTCGATACATCACCACTCTTTTGCCAGCATGATCACCTGGTGTTCGACCCTAATGCGCCAAACGACTGGGACAGCGATGTCGCACTCATCCAAATGAGTGAATGGCTTATCTTGCAAGAGCTGTAGGTTTCACCCTATCGCCCATATAGTTTCTTCCCACCTCATGTTTTGACTGACTGCCGAAACGTATGCAATGCTGACACATGGCCGCAATAGATACAGTTGTGGACCCACGGTGGCCGTTGAGAAAAGATTTGTCGAAGATTCGATGGGCGTATTAGATGCGAAATTCATGCATGACACACCTGTCTGCCATGATTGCCGTCTGAAACGGTAAGTTGGCGCCTTCGCCAGGGTTGTGGACTTGCTCTCCTCCTTGGCTATATGCATCCATTATTATTATTATTGTTTTATTCCGTGTTGTTTTTGGCTGACAGCGCATTCCATTCTATTGAACTAGGCGGCGCGATTACAGCCTGACCGACATCACCGTGCGATTCCTGAGCTCAAAACCTGTTCTCGGCGGTGAACACGATGAGGGTCCACAACGCGGCACCCACACGAAACCAGAGCCTGGCCGCACTGGTGGAACGAGGCATTCTAAACGGATTCGTCAAGGGAGGGATAGACGAGACACGCGGTTGAGGATTTCCAAGTTGACGACCGTCAAGGACATTAAAGTCCAGGTCCGTCTTTCGCTTGTGGATACTCGATATACTGAACGACTCTTGTAGCTGCATGAATCGTCCAAGATCCCGACGATTTGCCAGAGGTTGTTTTACAAGGGCAAAGAACTCGAGGACAACTCGGTCACCGCCGAATCGCTGGGTATCCTGATGAACGATACCCTCGAACTTCGGGAGGAAGCTGAGAATGAAGATAACCTCGAAAATAGTCCAGATGGGCGTGCGAGCAAGCGACGAAAGGAGGAAAAGGGGTTTGACGGAACCTTGTTGGCGGCGTCAGCGTCTTACGCAAGCCTCTCTGTTGACACGGGTACAAGCTCCGAAGGTGAAGGGCATGAATCAACCAAACCCTGTCCGGCTTGTACGTTTGAGAATTCGCCGGACAACCACTTTTGTGACATGTGCGGGCAAAAGGTGGATGTGGCTTGAGAGTGTCTTTTTGCTATGAGTACAGATAATGCTTATTCTTTTTTTTCGCCTTTTTCTACAGTAAAATGATTGAAACAAAAATGCATCATGTCTACGATGGATGAGGCAAGCCAACAAAGACGAGAGAAAAGAAGAAAGAAACCCAAGCAGTAGCGAACAAGGAAGAAAGCCCAAACCAGTATGACACCGTGTGAAATGAATTACTGTGGTAGCGTTACGGAATTCAATTGAAGTCCGGTAAAGGAATGGCAGGGGGATAAGGAATGAGAGCACTCGTCGAGCCGGTCAGACCTGAAGAGAATGATGCTACAGAGGCGATACTCGTTGAGCGGGGCCGTACAACATCCACAGGCACAATTCGTTGTGTGGGATCGAGCACGGGTACAGGTGGACTTACTGGGGCGCGCGTCTGTTGCTGCAGAAGCGAGCTGGCCGTTATCAGCACGTCCACTTCGCTGGACAGGGGCCCCGTGATCTCAACAGCCTGTGCAACGGCAGATTGCGTTGCCACGGACACTTCATTCACAGTAACTTGAGTGGCCGCGGGTGGCGGAGGTGGTAAACCGGCGGATATCTGACAGGCTACGGCGGCTGATCGGTCAGCAGCTACTTGTCGAGCTGCCTGCAACACAACCTGCTGAGCAGCTACCGCCAGGACGTTTGTTTGCAGTGATGTATCACACCGCTGTCCAGATACTTCTTGGTCGAACGCCTGTGCCGTGACCGTGAGCACGTGCTGTTGCTTTGCAAGTGCCTGCAGCTCCGGAACGTGCTCGTTGGCTGCCGTTGATGCAATTACCTGAGACTGAGCTTCCTGCGCAACCCGCTGTGCGGCCGTCGTCAACACCTGCATGACTTGAGCGTCATGACTCGCGATCGGAGGAGGAGCTATGGACGATATCGTCGCCGCTCTGAGTGCCCTAGTGATGCTGTCGTGAGAGCCGTGGCAAGCATACAAGCGCGAACTGACCTGGGTGGCGTCACTTGGGGTATGCTCATGTCGCTGGATATACGTCTGGCCTTGTGAACGTCACCGTTCATGGAGCTTCGCCTGGGTGCAGGGAAAGAGCCATCGAGGGTGGAGACGGGGGCAATGCTCAGATGGAAACACTGGGTGAGTTGCTCCTCGACACCGTCTTGCACGTACTATGGGTGACGTCAAGCGATGATAGCGTCTGTGGGAACGAACACCTACTCTAGCCACCACCGCAATGTCACAACTTTCTGCATCGGGTGGCGGTGTTCCCTGCAGTACGTCATCCTCCCATGATAACCATGATGGAAGAGACGGGGAACTGTAGGTGACTTGTAGGTTCGTTCGCGACGCTTGTGGATCCCAGATGCGAGGTGCCCAGCTCCATCGCAATCCCACATATGCTACGCTCGGTGGCGATCCAGCAACCCGACGATGGAAGGGTCGGAACGCCCAACTCCCATCTGGCAGTTTCTTTGCATCTATATTCCAGATGTGGTTGCCTTTCGACTTTGTCTTTTTCCCCTCTTCGTTGAAGCGAGAAATGTAAGGTTGATTCCAAAGATAGGTTCGGATCTGTGATGATCTCAGGGTGAGATATCGGTTCGGGCAGTGTTGAAGATAGGCTAACCTTTTTCATGGGAATCTTATCCTCCGGATAACCTTGTCGAGCAAGCTGCGCAATCAATGT
>JBBPLB010000377.1:0-11790 GCA_038089595.1 Bothia castanella
AGTTTACATGATTAGCACTAATTAACTAGCTACAGTAGTACTAAGATTCTATCAAAACAAATGTCCAATGAAAAATTCATATCTCTAGAACAGCTTAGTCAAATATTACAAAACTTGGTAGAGTATTAGGTCATAGTATGGACTATTGATTGATAGTATAGTGGTTGTGTGGTGTTGTTTACTGACTCAGCATGATATGATTTTCATGCAAGTCACCATCTTTGCTTCATATTTAGTACCTCTGCTTTGTCATATGATACTTTGTAGGATATGTCAGTGTACCTTATCATACAGCCTCCCACTCCTGTATTTAAAACCTATGTATGCTGAGGACTTACTCCTCAGTTCAAATATCATCTAAGTCACTTCCTTCATTCATTTTGACACTTCCTCCTCCCTCTGTCTTGTCAGATTTCTTGTCTGGCATTGTACCTCCAACATTATATTGCGCCCTCTAAAATACAAGGACAAGAGAGTACAAGGGGTGCAACATACAAGTTGAAGCTGAAGTCCTCAACCCCTCCAAAGATAGAAAACTCCTTGTTCATTCAACAAAGTATAACAGTTTGTTGGACTTGTAGAGTATCTAACACAATTCCAGACATGCTGATGTATATAACATCATTGACAGGAATACAGCACAATAGGTACTTATTCCAATGGAGAGAGGTCTATGATTACTATTTCCAGATGAAAAATTTTGCCTGCAAGTACCTAATCTTGTGTCCAATAGATCCTTGTAAGCCAGAACCAATCTGAGTGATTTGTGATGCATTGCTATATGGCATAGCAGCACTATATGGGCAAGGACCCAATTGGAAAACATGTCAGCCCACAGGCTTCATGTCCAAGAAGCTGAGTGATGCTCAGCAAAATTATAGAACCTTCAAGTGAGAAATACTTGCAATCATCAAAGCACTAATGAAATGAGAGGACAAACTCCTTAGATTCAAATTCACAATAGTGACAGACCATGAGACATTGGGATACCTCAAAACACAGCACAAGCTGTTGAGCAGACAGATCCAATGGATTGACTACATGTTGTGCTCTAATGTGGACATTGTCTACATCAAAGGATCTGAGAATCAGATGGCAGACTACCTTTCCCAGTATTATAAATGAGAAGAGGGTGAAGAACCATCCAACAAAGAAGTCAACTGAGCCAATACAGATATATATTTGAACCTAGAAGGAGATGACCTCTCTCATGATCAATGGCTCAAGCTAAAATCACTTATTGTTGAAGGAACTACTAGTCCTTGAAAGAACAGATGATTTGCTAAGAAGTGAGAGGTTTGTATATAGGAGACACAAGAGATAGCCTTAGCTCCAGAGAAGACAGTACAGAATCCTCCAACCACTAGTATAAAAGAGGATCCAACTATTCTCAAATCTGCCAAGGCTACTTAGACCTCATCAATCAATCACAGGGACTATCTGGGCTTCCTATATTAGGGTGACTTACTAAGCAGGAAAAGCCCCTGATTATGTCATCATCAACTGATACAGTGCCACTAAGCAGAAAAGCACTAGCTATTAGTTGAGTGTACACCTTCATAAATCAGATCTTTGTTAACCCAATAAATAAGGTATCAATTAACCATTGCAAGGACACATAGAGTGAACCTTTAAAGAAATATTACAGATACTTTCCCACACACATTTAGAAGGAAATTCCAACACAAAACCTGAAATACTAAGTTTTGCTTGAGGAATTTATCTTTCAACAACAACAAATACATACATCAAGCTATGTATCTAGGATCTTACATCATACTATTACCTGTTTAAGATAAATCAGGTACAGCCACAGCTATCAAGTGTCAAGCAGAAACAAACAAGCAAAGCAACATCAGTGTATGAAGTCTACTAAATAGTACTTTGACACACTTATTTGAGGAATCTATTTCTAAACCATAACAGTTACACACAACAAGCTGTGTACCCAGGATATTACATCATACTATTATCTGTTGAAGATAAATCAGGTACAGCCACAGCCCTTAAGGATAAGGTAGTAATTAGTATACAAAGTGGTACTTGTGTGCAACCTACTAAGAAGACCTTTGATACACTTGTACACATTAATAGTCAACCCCTTTACCCTAATCAAGCTAGGAAGAAGCCAACCCCAGTCTAGAAGATAATAATCTATGACTAGAAAGAATGACCAGAGATCCAATTCACTAAATATAATCTATTATTTGTTATTCCACCATTAAACTACTGAAGGTTAGTTGTCTACCCATCAGTCAATAGTGAGATTGGGCCTGGAGGAAAGATTGAGGAATATTCCTAGCATTCTATTCATCTTTTCCTAAGTAAAGACAGCATTGCTCTCAAATGGTTCAAACTAGACCTCCTCCTTAAACCCATCAAACCCTATCTCCATCTGATCTAAATGGATAACTACAATGAGTTCATCAATGAGCTCAAGATCAATTTCAGACTACACAACCCAGTTGGAGATGTGGAACATCAGCTTGACCATCTCATCATGAAGGATGGTCAAAAGATCAACAAATATGTCATAGACTTTAACCATCTTGCTACTCAAGTCTGCAGTTACAGAGAAGGTGCTCTCCACCACATTTTCTACAATGGTCTCCCTGACTGCATCAAAGATGAGATTTTGTGTGTTGGCAAGCCCACAAACTTACAAGGACTCCACACTCTCACCCAGACCATTAAGGCCAGATACTAGGAATGAAAGTCAGAGATATCATGACAAACCAAACCCACCAACTTGTTGTCTACTATGACCTCTTCCTCTGCCAATCAGCAGACCACCTCTGGTGCTACCTCCTCCTCCTCCTCCACTCTCAAATTGACCTCCACATCTTCTTCCTCCAAGCCTGCCAACTCTGCCAAACCTACTAATGTGCCTTCCCACCTTGACAAGGATGAGAAATTAACCAAGGAGGAACATCAGTGCTGCTTCAAGGAAAAGCTCTACATGTTCTACAGTCAACTAGGTCATAATACAAAGGACTGCCTTAAGTCCACCTCCAAGGCAATCAAAGCCAAAGCATGAGCTGTCACAGTTACCCTGCCTGCCTCTGTTGTTACTATGGTCATGGAGACAAAAGAATAGTCTGTAGTCTACAGTGCTCCACACAGGCTGGAGACTGTGTTGACTTCAACTGTACACCAAAGGAGCTCCACCTTAATGCTTCCGTCTTTCTGACCCTAATGTACTTATGCCTTCCATCTCACTTGTAGATTACAAATTACCTCTGCTTCTTGCTCTTGTGGACTCTGGTTCTACATATTATTTCATAGATTCAGATTTTTCCAATAAATATTCTATTCCCACCATTGCAATTCCTCCGCTTTTGCTCTATCTATTCAATAGATCCTCCAATTCCTGCATCACACAAACTGTCAACCTCAGTCTCCAATTTCCCTCTGGCAATGTCACCTCTGCAATGCCTTATATTACTCTGCTTGACTCCTCTTGCACCATTGTACTTGGATATATCTGACTCATCCACTACAATCCATTGATTGACTGGGTATTGGGTCATATCAGTTTTAGGACAGGTCTACAACAAGTGCTAGCACCCCTGGTACCATCCTCTGACTCATTGGCTTCTCCTGACCACTCTGCATTGATCTCTTTGGGATCTCTGCCCTCACCTCCATCTTTCACTGACTTGTCTCCCCTACATATTTCCTTTGTAAACTCCACCACCTATCAGTGCATGTGTAAACTCGAAGGCTCCATACAATTCACCCTCCATCTCCAACCAGAGAACACCACTGCACTCTACTCAGCAATTGTGGAACCTCCTCCCAAATCAATCAATCTCTCCAGCATTCTCAAAGCCTATCATGACTTTGCTAATGTGTTTAGCAAAGCTAAAACTTCTAAGCTTGCTCTGCATTGTCCTTTTGATCTTAAGATTGATTTAGAAGAAGGAACTTCTCCACCTCTGGGAACCATCTACACCTTCTCCCCTACCAAGCTTGAAGTCATTCACAAATTCATTGATGAAAACCTCTGCACTGGCTTCATCTGACAGTCAAGCTCTGCTCATGGTGCCTTAGTCCTCTTTGTGAAGAAGAAGGACAGTTTGCTCTGCTTGTGCATAGATTTCCATGGACTTGATAAGATCACCAAGAAGAACCACTATCCACTTCCTCTTATCTCTAACCTCTTAGACATCTAGGAAAGCCCACATTTATACAAAGATCAATCTCCACCATACATACCACCTAGTCCACATAGCTGAAGGTGACACTTTCTGCACTCGCTGTGGCTTGTTTGAATGGTGTGTCATGTCCTTTAGTCTCACTAATGCTCTCATGGCCTTCCAGAGATTCATTAATAGTGTATTCTCTGATCTACTCAATGTCTATGTCATCATCTACTCTGATGACCTTGAGTCTCATAAAAAGCATGTCTGTGAAGTTCTCCACCATCTCTGACAGCACAATCTATATACCAAGCCCAAGAAATACAAATTCCACTCCTTCTCCATTGAATATTTAGGCTTTCAACTTTCCACTGATGGACTATCTATATCAACTGAAAAGGTGAAGGACATTCAATCTTTTTTGGGTTTTGTAGGCTTTTACTGTCAATTCATTCATAATTACTCTGACATCATCATTCTGCTCACTCATCTCACATAAAAAGATGCTCCTTGGAAATTCACAGATGAATGTCACTCTATTTTCAACCTCCTCAAATCCACCTTTACTTCCATATCCATCTTTATCCACTGATTTCCAGACACTCCAATGATGCTTGAGACTGATGTTTCCAATTACATTGTTGCAGGTATTCTGTTGATCACCTGTCCTGATAGTGAACTCTGTCCAGTTGCATTCTATTCTCATACCCTCACTTCATCAGAACTCAACAATTATACTCACAACAAGGAACTACTGGCCATCTTTGAGTTATTCTGACATTGACGTCACTACCTGGAGGGCTCCACCACTCCCATTGACATCATGATGGACCACAAAAATCTAGAATATTTCCTCTCTTCCAAGGTCCTCTCATGTCATCAAGTCCATTGATTGAAATTCCTCTGTCAGTTCCACCTCATTGTCTACTTCTGTCCTGGATGCCTTGAAGCTAAGCCTAATTCCCTTACTCAATGATGGGAGGTCTATCCAAAAGAGGGGGATAGAGACTACACTCATGTCAACCCCCACAACTTCTGACCTATCTTTACACAGGAACAGCTCATGTCCTCCCTCAAAGTCACTTACCTACTAGAACCTACCCTCTGTGCTACTTCCCTGACTGATATAGGTCATCTCCACCAAAACATCCTCTCTGCTCTATCTTCCAACCCTTTGGCTCCATGTCACATGACTGATTCCTCTGACTCATGCTGGTCAGTTGATGATGACAGTTTCCTCTGTCTTGATGGTCAGATTCATATTCCCAATATCAACAACCTCTGTCTTTGTGTTCTCCACTTGAAACATGACCACCTACTCTCTGATCATTTTGGGCAGAACCATATCCTATAGCTCATCTGCAGAGAATACACCTGGCCATTACTCTATACCTTTGTCAAAGACTATATGACCTCATGTACCACCTGTGGTCATACCAAGGTTCTCTGACACTGCCTATACAGACTACTCAAGCAACTCCCTATCTCTAAATGCCCATGACACTCTATCTCCATGGATTTCATAGAACATCTTCCTTCCTCCAATGGTTTCACCTCCATCCTCATAGTCATGGATTGCTTGTCCAAACAAGGTATCTTCATCCTAACTCATAAAACCATCTCCTATTTCAACTTAGCAAAGTTGTTTGTGTCCCATGTGTTCTCCAAACATGGTGTTCTGACCCATGTCACCTCCAACAGAGGTTTAGAGTTTGTTTTCCACTTATTCTGTTCTCTCAGTAAAGTCCTAGGGATGACCCTCCACTTCACCTCTGGTTACAATCCTGAAAGTGATAGACAGACCAAGTGGACCAACCAGACTCTCAAATAGTACCTCTGTATCTATTGTAACTATCAACAGGACAACTGGGTGGAACTTCTTCCACTTGTGGAGTTCACATTCAACAATGCACCTAGTGCTACAACTGGCATTTCACCATTCTTTGCTAATAAGGGATATTATGACATCAATGTTTCCTCTGACCTGAAGGAGCTCCACAAGTTCCTCCACTCTGAAATGGCCCATGTACAACAATAAAATCAGAGACCAACTGATGTACATCACATCCCTACACTAGACTTCAACATCGATGAAGAGATATATGTTAAGACCAAGTACTTCAGGATGATCTGACCATCCAAGGAGTTCTCTGACAAGAACTTAGGACCATTTGCTATCATTGCTCATCCCATTACTCACTCAGTCATGCTCTGACTTCTAGAGTTACAGGTAAGTTTCATGACATGATTTTGACATAATGTACTCATGTTTCTGTAGACCCAACTGTCTAAGGGTACAACCCTTTTAGGTGTTGTCTTGTCATCAGACAAAACAAACATCTCTGGGATGTCTGGAAATCATATGGTGCACTCCCTGCTTCTAAGTCTTGCCAATATTACTTCAGACATTCACAGCAAGAGCTCTCTTCATGCCCACCTATTACTTGCCTTGCTTCCAATCCCATTGTTTGTTCACAAGAAGTCCCACATTTGCTTGCTCCTCTCCAATCATTTGTTTCACCACTATTTTGATTTAGTTCTCACACCTCTGAAAGTTGTTGCAGCCATCAATGTCATTATGGACAATCCTTGTGGCAATCTATGGTATTGCTATACCTCCCTTGTTGGGTACATTGCAGACACACCAGAGCAACATTTGCTATCATGTCCAAGCCCATGGTCATCCCCCATGTTGATTGCCACCTACAAGCAGTTCAGTGATGCTAGATGTTATGCTCCCTAAATTGCTGAACATACTCTCCATGCTATCAACACACTGTGTAATCAAGCCAACTCAGACAATTTTGCTACCTTTCTTAAAGTAGTAAAGTTGTATGGACTAAACGGCATTCATGAACCCTTCTGGCAGGACTGGTTGTTGGATCTGGCCCAATTCTTAACAGTTGAACCACTCCATCACTTCTTTCAGATGTCTTGGGACTATGAAATACAGTAGTGCATTTCAGTTGTCAGAGCTGACTGTTATGCTAAAGCATAGACTCTAGCTATAGTGACCACTCAACAGTAGATTGATCGACTGAGTATTCAGGATAGGCTGCTCCTAAGAAGTCACAACGCTAGGGCACTATTCCCAGTCGTCTGAGACGGTGACAAAGGAGAGAGACTTAGTGGGACAGGGTTCCCACTTAAGGATCGGAGTGAGACTAGAATCTAGCTGGTATTGCGTAGAACTAGCTTGGAGTTTACATGAAGAGAATCAGCCTACTTATAGTCTATGGAGGTGGCTATATGGGAATAGGAACTACAAGTATCATCAAGGAAGAGAGATGATATGAGGAGATAAGGTCTGAAAAGAAGATAGCAATGGTGAGAGAAAAGTATAAGGTGAAAGATAAGGACTGCTACCAATGGGAAAATAAGGTAAGACTATGGAAAGGTATTGAATAAGTAGCAAGGGGTCTGAGGAGTTGATTAAAGTTTGAAATAGTGCACGCTATTGTAAGTGTGCGCCCATGGGAATAGTTCAGTCTGTTTGTAATAATGAAGAAAAGAGGGGCTAGATGAAGGAAAAGAAAAAGATCGTAACACTAACAAAATTGACTATCACTTCAGTCTCCTGCAAACACTGCTTGGCTATCACTTGTTCAGTAATGGGATTTCAAAACTGAAACAAGTAACTGGTCAGGATCACTGCTCTATTCAACAGTATCTTGTTTGTATTATTGTAGGTGCAGTGCCTCTACATTTCCTTACTGCTATTTGTGCCCTATTGGACTTTTGTTATCTCATCCAGATGTCTGTCTTTGATGAGCAGGCAATGGACAAGCTTGATGCTGCATTGTCTATGTTTCACACCCACAAGCATGCCATTATAGCCACTGGTGCACATTCTGACCACTTCCAAATTCTCAAGCTTGAACTCATACAACACATTGTATCTTTCATTTGTGCATCAGGTACTCTCATGCAGTGGTCTGTGGATGTTACTGAATATGCCCATGTTACAGAAATCAAGAATCCTGCACACACAGGGAACAATCAAAACTATTATGCTCAGATTGCCTGCCACCTCAACTGTTCTGAAAAATGCTTCAAGTTTGACTTGACCACAACAATTGCTTCCTCCTGCAAGCATCCCGACAATATTGATGATCTTATTGATGACAAGGACCATGAATCTGATGAGGAGGAGGTTAATGCTCTGCTTTATTTCACTCCCATATGCAAGGTTACTGACTATTTTAAAATTGCCAATGTGCTTGTCAATGACATGTCAAACAAAACACTACACCTGAGATGTACATTTAGGTTGCATACAACTGCCATCCGTCCCACTACTAAACTGTATTACCAGATGACTGTCAATAAAGCTGCCAATATCTTTGAGCTGCCTGACCTCTGCCCAGCAATTTGTGATTATCTCAATTGTTGTGAGAGTAGTATAGAGCACAACATTGGTGGTCAAAGACATGCTTCATCTGACTCTAGTCTACCCTCCAACAAGATTCAAGTTTGAACCAAGGTTCATATTCAAACTTGGAATTATAACAATCCATGGATGGTTGAGCCCACCCAAACTATGAACATCATCCCCTCTTTGCAGGAACATCCCTGTGGACTCTATGATAGCACTGTTTTCAGTATATGCAGTGAGAGTGACTGGCCATCAGATGGTCTAAATGGCAAGTTTTACAGTTTACATCTGATCATGGGCTCATCACACTTTCAGCACATGTAGTCATTCAACTCTGGATTGTTTTTAGTGTGCTCAGTGCAGACAAATTTCTTACTTATGTGCAATGTTTCAACACCACACCACCTCCACCTGGGCACACAACAGATGTGGGCTCAGCAGATCTTTATGTTCTCAGGCATGCAATGAGGATCAACAGAGGACTGATTGGAGATGTCCTTCCACTGTTTTATCTCTGTTCCTCTATCCATCTGGTCCCATGTTTTGAGAAAAGCACAAACCCTCGCCTTACTAAACACATAGGTCATGAGCTGTCAAATGAGTTTTGGCTGAACCATTACTGGAATAAGCAAATTTATTATTCCCTCATCCAGTAATACTTAGCATACCACATGCTGATGTGTAGAAATAGAATGTTTATTGCCATATCGTTGCACTGGTTCTTATATATGCAAGTTTTTTTGAGTGAGAGTATCAGTCTAGTAGGTCTTATGGTGACCTCAAACTTCAAAGGCAAAAATGGCCTCCACTCTTCCTTGTCTTTGAAATGCAATTACTGAGCATTCTATCACCCCTCTCCATCCCAAAACATCATCAGTTCTGTTGGATGACAGAGTCTTCAAGGCTATCACCATCAATGTGGAACTTACCACTGAACTTGAGGATACCTCAATACACAGACAGGCTGGCCTCAAAGGCAGTTATGTTGTATTTTGATGTCAGCTCTCTACTCTTAAAAACCTCCCCAAAATCAAGGCTCAGGACTTAAAGACAGAAAAATGGAACTCTCTCTTGACAGCCACTGAGACCCCTTCTTGGTCCCCACTGCACTTCATTAGCCTGAGTTAGCTGAAACTGCTTGCTCTACTGATGGTCCTTCAGGTTCAGAGACTCAAACTTGGCAACCCCAGTTCAACCCCCCCACTACTTACTCATCTAAAATCCAATGACAATCCAAAGCTTCTCATGAGCAGTCTGCCAGCATCTCATCTTCAAATTCAAACAAATACTTGCTCAGATGGAAATCCATCATGCATACAATTCCTAATACCTCTGCACAAGAGACCATTGAAATGACTGTTCTTCCTCTCACCAGTTCTAAAGAGATGAGCATTGCCATCTGGCTGAATCAAATCATTGCATCATTCACAGCTCCTTAAGATCCAAGCAGGTCTAGTCCTGAGGGATGGAAATGACTTCATCTTATATGATCAGCCATGAAGGAAGTAAAAACAATCCATCTACTGCACCTCTTGTCCTCTCAGTATATCACAAAAGCAGTGGAGAATTCTCAACTTTCTGTTAAGCCTGACATTGTCTTTTGTGGCCAACTTGATCCCCATACTGGCTTTTCATGACAGAATGTTATATCATTCCTTAAGCTCACTTCTTCTGACTTCAGTGCTCTATTGCAGTGCAATATCATTCACAAGGCATATGCTGTATTTATGTCACAGTCTTGTAGGTGTTTCATGGTGGCCATCTCTATTGCTCACTAGGAGTTCTATCTTCACCTCTTCAACTGCTCTAGCACCATCTATTCTTTAGGATACAACATTCACAAGTCCACCAATCTTTTCACTCATCTCATGTACATTTTCACCTTCAGGAACTCCACTACACTAGGATTTGATCTAACATTCATTGATTCCTCACTGTCTCCTTCCATCCTATTCTAGCCCCACAGTACTATCACTCTCAAAAAGTCACAGCTGATGTATACTCATGACATTCTATATACAATCATACACTCTATATTTATCAGCCATGTGATGTGGGACAGAGCAATGAGCTTCTGATTAGTCAAAAAGACAAAGAAACTATATGTTATAAAGGACTATTGGACACACAAAGATAGGAAAATCATGAAGGAGGAAATCCTAAAGAAGATTGCTGGGCTATCTGGTGTTCCCCATTTGGTTGAAACATGGATGGTTCAAGTGGAAGGTACTGATGAAATAACAGACTTCCTCCAACCCATGTTTCTGATTCAGGGTATAACATTCAAGACACACATCCATCAGTGTCTCTTGATGATGCCAGTTGGAGAACCCCTTGTCAACTTCAGATCTTTGTAAGAACTTATGAGCATACTCATTAATATTGTTCACAGTAAACATATTGTGTTAATTCTCATACCGAATCTCACTTTTCTACTATCAGTCCAATTTACTCTAGTGGGAGTGTATTGTATTCTTCACTGTAACATTGGTCTCAATAACATCCTTATGTACATCTGTCCAGCCTGTTGGTATGTCCCATTGGATGCTCAAAGTAAACAAGAAGATATCATTGTCAACAAGGAATTTCACCATGGACTCCTCATCAACTTCAACTATGCTAGTTTGCTGAATGCAGAGAAACAAGGGGTATCTGGTGGTGATCACATGGTTAGTAACTTCTTCATGCTGCTGTATTCAGCATTAAAAAACACAATGGGTATAATATTGTTCATAGCCATTGACCTCCTCTGAGAGTGTACCAATCCATCTGTTGACTTCATTCATACATTCTCACACAACCTTGAATCACTCATTTATGTGCTTGTTTAGATGTGCATAGTTTATCAGGCACCAAATGAGATTTGTCATGACAAGGTGGTCAATGAGACTTGTCTCAAGCAGTAGGCATTGGCAAAGACAATTAATGACATCCAGGGTCTACATGACCTGAAGATGGACTAGCTGATGTCAGAGAGGGTACTTAATCACTTCACACTATACTTGGAGCTGATGAAGCCCTTTGTCACCTGACTCTACAAGTTGATCAACCAGTCTCACAATTCCAATAACAGTATCACTCTCACTCATATGGACATCTTGGATATCCTCATAGATGCCTTCAACACAATTGAAGATGTGTCTTGTAGTGCTACAAATGTGAAGTGGAAGCTTACAGAAGGAACCCACTCCTACTCAATCTGAATATTATTCTGAAAGGTGGAATGTCCAGCACAGGCCTTGATGCTTATTACCACTAATCCAGTAGTCCTAT
>JBBPLB010000378.1:0-11757 GCA_038089595.1 Bothia castanella
ACCGTGTGTGTGGTCACCACCACACAATCAAAGCTGTGTCCATTGGTATCAAACCACACACGCACCTCCAAAGCCGCGTCCAGTGGTACCAAACCATACGTGCACCAAAAAGCCACGTCACTGGTACCAAACCATACGTCGGCTCCTAGCGTCACTGGTATCAAACCATACGCGCTTTAACAGCCACGTCACTGGTACCAGACCATCATCGGCTCCTAGCGTCACTGGTACCAAACCACACGCCTAGTTGCTCCGGCATCACTGATTTTTCATATGCCAGTGGAACCTCCTCCTTCTGTGGGGGGATGCGCTCTGCTGCATGCGTCGCAGGCTCCTCCTGTTTGGGTATGCAGCTCGCTCACCCCCTACAGTGCGTCGGGCCGGAAAGCCCTCTGGGGCTTTCGCCCACACACTCTCCTGCTATGTACATAAGTAGTTTGTTGCTGTGTGTACATGACTGCTCAGCCCAGCGAGCCGCCGCGACGATCGAACTTCGCAGACCCGAAGAACTCGTGCAGGACGAACTTCTCACAAAAGCAGTGTCTGAAAGGTATACCATTGTCTTGCGAGAGGGTAAGCTTTTTAGCCACATATTGTTGTATCCACTCGCAGTTTGTGCAGTCTTTGCAGAACGAGCTGATGTCGCCAAGATGGCTGAAATCAGTAAGGGTCAGAACGGGATAAAATCTAGTCTTGCATCCAGCTTTGGCATGGGCATGCCAGTCAATTGGAGAATGAAAAATTCAGAAACCTTCTCTTGTATATACCAGCATGCTGCACAATCAGTCCAATACCCAACTGCCATCTTCTGCTCTACACAAGGGTCTCATTTGTCAACAACTTCTTTACCTTCTTGGCAACCTTGAAATCATTCAGTCCATTCTCATGGAAGGACTCACTAGTGGACAAGAAGTGGTGACTGAAGGAAACTGCAAGTGGATCAAGTGTGATATCCAGCTCATGATGAACTACTTGCTTGAATATCATGTCAAACAGAGAGAAGGTGCCTTCAAAAAGACCACACTGAAGAACTGTGCTGACCATGTCAATGCTCATAGAAGTTGTGAAGGAAAACTGAAGGATACAGAGAGTGTCAGAGGAAAATTCAAATTGATATGAATCATGCTCTTTCTCTCTGATCTACTACTGACTATTAATACAATAGATGAAGGAATATTATACAGTGATCAAGGCATGGATCAAGAAGTTGGGAGTCCACTATGATGACATCCATGAAGCCAACATATGGGATGTGGAGTCAGCCAGCATGTTTGATGTGTGAGTGAGTGAAAAGGTGAGATAGATCTAGTAGTATCCTATATACTGTATCTGATCATTGGCTGACTGACTCATTGCAGGCTCATCACAAGATGAAGGGCTTCCATAACAAAGGATGGGAGTACTTTGACACTATAGAAGAGATCTTTCCAGAAGGTGTATTGATGGGACATGGGGTCTGGCATGGAAGTGTTGAGAAACTAGGACCACAGCATCAGCAAACCAACCTTTGTCTGTCCAGTACTGGACATGATCCTAGGCTTTACAGCAATGTTCCCAACTGGCTGGCTTTGACTAGCTCTGTCCTACCCTGTCCCACTATGCCCTCAGATCATCCCAGTGATTACCTAATTTAAAAGAAATAGATAGAAAAGTTAACTCAAGACCAGCATAGGTCCCCCACCATGACACTAATTGTACCCAACTATACATAACAACTATGATGAGACAACACACTATACTTTCATAGTCTAGACTATACTTATTACCACCAACCCAATAGTTCTATATAACTGAGTCACCTATACTATAGTGTCCAAAAACTCTAAACAAGTCACTAATCACTTAGTTCATTTGACAATATTTGAAAATGTACCATGAGTGTAGTAAACATGTAGACTAATGGCCAATAAATGTGTAGTTAAATACTTGGTTATGAACTTGTAAAATTTAAAAGTGATTGGCAACTTGTTTAAGGTTTTTGGACATTGGAGTATAGGTGAGTTATATAGAACTACTGGGTTGATGATAATAAGTATAGTCACTAGACTATAAAAGTGTAGTGTGTTGTCTCATTATAGTTGTTATACATAGTTGGGTATAGTTAGTATTATGGTGGAGGACTTATGCTAGTCTTGGGTTAACTTTTCTATCTATTTCTTTTAAATTAGATAATCACTGGGATGATCTGGGGGCATGGTGGGACAGGGTAGGACAGAGCTAGTCAAAACTAGCCAGTTGAGAACATTGCTGTAAAACCCTAGCACTCTGTCCAGTCCTGTCTAGTACTAGATAGACAAAAGGTTGGTTTGCTGATGAGACACCATCATAGTCTCTCCCATCAACTTCTGGGTCCAGCAGTGTTGTTGTTCAGGAAAAGATGAATAGAATGCTAGAGGTATTCCTCACTCTTTCCTTCTGGCCCAATCTCACTATTGACTGATGGGTAGACAACTAACCTTCAGTAGTTTAATGGTGGGATAACAAATAACAGATTATACTTAGTGAATTGGATTGCTGGTTGTTCTTTCTAGTCACAGATTATTATCTTCTAGACTGGGGTTGGCTTCTTTCTAGTTTGATTGGAGTGAAGGGGTTGACTATTAATGAGTACAAGTGTGTCAAAGGTCTTCTTAGTAGATTGCAGACTAGTACCAATTGGTATACTGATTACTACCTTATCCTTAGGGGCTGTGGCTATATCTGATTTACCTTAAACAAGTAATGGTATGATATAATATCCTGGGTACACAGCTTACTGTGTGTAACTGTTATAGTTGAGAAATAGATTTCTTAAATAAGTGTGTCAAAGTACTTATTTAGTAGACTTCATACACTGATGTTGTTATGCTAAAGTGTAGATTCTAGCTATAGTGACCACTCAACAGTAGGTCGACCAACTAAGTATGTTGGTTTAACTGCTCCTAAGAAGTCACAATGCTGGGGCACTATTCCCAGTCATCTGAGATGGTGATGAAGGAGAGAGAGGCTTAGTGGGGCAGGGTTCCCGCTTAAGGATCAAGGTGAGACTAGAATCTAGCTGGTATTGCATAGAACTAGCTTGGAGTTTACATGAAAAGAGTCAGTCTACTTATAGTCCATGGAAGTGGCTATGTGGGAATGGGAACTATGAGTATCATCAAGGAAGAGGGATGATACGAGGAGATAAGGTCCGAATAGAAGATGGCAACGGTGAGAGAAAAGTATAAGGTGAAAGATAAGAAGTGCTACCGATGGGAAAATATAGTAAGACTATGGAAAGATAATGAATAGGTAGCAAGGTGTCCGAGGAGCTGATTAAAGTTTGAAATAGCGCACGCTATTGTAAGTGTGCGCCCATGGGAATAACTCAGTCTGTTTGTAATAATGAAGAAAAGAGGGGCTAAGTGATGGAAAAGAAAAAGATTGTAACAGTTGCTTCATTGATGTATCGGTAATCTTGGCACGAGCGAAGAGATCCATCCTTTTTTGGTATGAAGAAGAAGGGGGCTACTTGGGAGGATTTGGATGGGACTATTTTGCTAGTACAAAGGTGTTCATCAATAAAGGCTTTGCAGGCTTCTGCTTCTTTTGGATTCAGGGGATAGGTCTTTCCTACTTTCAGAATGAAATCAGATTTTAATTCAATGGTGTGGTCAAAGGTTCGGTGTGGTGGGAGCTCTTTTGGTTCTTCTTCAGAAAAGATGTCAGAGAAGTCAGAAAATTCCTTTGGGAGTTCGATCTTCTGATGGTAACTAGGATAATGGGGGCATTGTTGATGAACAGGTTGGAGGTGGGCTTAGTAGGGGACTGCATGATTTGGGAGAGACTTTTTACGATGAGAGTGAGGGTTTTTAGTGAGGGTGAGAGAGGTGAAGACTTCTGGGAATTTCTCCTTATATTTGGCAAGTATTTCAGGGGCATCCTCAGCAATGTTTGCTTCTGGTTCTCATGTTGAATCTGCCCTAGAGTAACCTTCCCACCAGACAAGGAATTTCCACTTAGTTTCAGGGCCTTTGTGTGTGAGAAGGGAGTGGATTTCATATTGTTCCTGTCCCTTGATGGTGATCGGGGGAGGTAAGGAGTGGTTAGGGCCATGTTCAGCAGTTTCAGTGTAGGTAGAGAGGTTGGAAGCGTGGAATATATCCTGAATTGTCCAAATGGAAGGGATTTTTAGTCAGTAGGTGATAGGAGATAAGAACTGTGTGATTTCAAAGGGTCCATGTCGCTTGGGTGACAGTTTTCGTGATGGGAGATGGAGGGCAAGATTTCGGCCTTCTACTCATACCTTATCTCCCACTTTCCATGGTTTGAATCTAGAGGTGATTTGTTCCCTCATGAGTCTTCTTGCTTTTTTGTGTGCCTCTAGGGCTTCTCCTCTGGAGTGTTCCAGGGAGGAGAGTTGGGACTGTAGTACAGGGACAAATGTTTTTTCAATTTTTGGATAGAGATGGGGTTGATAGCCCATCATGAGAATGAACGGAGTTTGTTGGGTAGTGGAGTGTACCGTGGAGTTATGGCAGAATTCAGCAATAGGGAGTACTTTGGACCATTTATTCAGGTTTCCATCACAGAATATTCTTAGGAAGGTTTCAACTTCCTGATTTACCCATTCTGTTTCTCCATCAGTCTAGGGGTGATAAGGTGTGGAAAGAGCGACTTTGTAGTTAAGGAGTCATCCAAGTTCTCTGGCAAATACCAAGGCAAACTAGGGTCCTCTGTTGGAGATACATTTGTCATGTAGTCCAAAATGTTTGAACACATGATCATGGAAAAGTTGGGCAACTCCTTTTACATCAATGGTTTTTAGACAAGGGAGGAGAATTACCCCCTTTGTAAGGCCATGGTCGACCACGACCATAAGAGAGTCAAAACCCTTGGAAGGAGGCAAATCGGTGACCAAGTCAACTGAGACTTGCTGGAAAGGATAAGTGCATTGTGATGGAATTGGATGGAGGGAGGGTAGGACTGGATGAGTATTGGGCTTATTAGCCTGGCAAGTAGCACAACCTTTAATATAGTTTTTGACCTGAGTGGTCAGTCCAGGCCACCAGTAGTCCTGTTGGAGTCAATTGATGGTTCTAAAATGTCCCTCATGTCTGACAGAAGGGGAATCATGAGCATGAGAAATTAGGTCCTTTCAAGCAGATTCAGGTATGCCCAGTCCTCTTTGTGGGCCCTGGAGAAAAGGGAGGAGTCGGAAGCAAGGGCGTCTAGTGTCTTCTTTACAAGAGGATCATCAGGGGTTGATGATGTGATTTTGTCTGCCAATGTGACATTGATTAGATTGATGAAGAGTTGGTCAGGTAGGAGAGTTGAGACATTATCGTTGCTAGTGTTGACATCCAGGATTCGACTTAGAGCATCAGCTGGTCCCATTTGGGATCCAGGTAAGTGCTTGAACTGTAGGTCGAAGTCCTGTAGAAAGAGAAGCCATCTGGCCTGTCGTCTAGACAACTTCCTAGGTTCTCGGAAATAGGTCAGGTTCTTGTGATCCATGAGTATTGTCACAGGATGTCCCATTCTCAAGAGGTATTGCTGCCAGGCATGCAATGCTCAGATGACAGCTAGGAGTTCTCTATCATAGATGTTGTAGTTTCATTCCACAGATCCGAAGGTCTGAGAGAGGTAAGCACATGGGTGTAGGGTTCCTACAGTATCTTTTTGCATTAAGACTCCTCCTGAGGTGAGAAGAGAAGCATCAGTCATTACAAAGAATGGGTTGGAAGTGTCTGGCATCTGTAGTATTAGTGTGGAAAGGAAGGAGTTTCGAAGAATTTCAAAGGAATTCTGGTGAGATGACAACCAGTTCCATGTTGAGGTTTTCTTAGTGAGGTCTAGTAATATCAGAGAAGGAGGGAATGAATCTTTGGTAGAAGTTGCAGAAACCTAGAAATGAACAAACCCCCTTAACTGAGGAGGGGGGTTTCCATTCAGCGATTGCTTTTAATTTGACTGGATCCATAGCAATCTTGCCAGGTTTGATGATCATCTCTAGGTATTCAACCTTGGATGCATTAAACAGGCATTTGGAGAGTTTAAGGCGCAACTTCTCTTCTCTAAACTGTTGGAGTACTCTTTTGGTGCATTCCTGGTGCTCTTTATAGTCTTCAGAGTAAATTAGGACATCATCCATATAGATAACGAGCCATCCTTCAGTGATGAGGTCTTTAAAGGCATTATTCATGTATGTCTGAAATGTGGAGGGTGAATTACATTGCCCAAAGAACATAACTGTCGGTTCGTATAGTCCAAAAGAGGTGATAAAAGCGGCCTTCCACTGGTCTCTCTGGTTTGATGCAGATGTTATTGTATCCCATCGGATGTCAAACTTGGTGAAGTATTTGGCTTTCTTCAGTTTGTTGATGAGGTCAGAGATCAGGGGAAGGGGATAGGCATTTTTGACTGTTGTTTCATTGATGTATCAATAATCTTGACATGAGCAAAGAGATCCATCCTTTTTAGGTATGAAGAAGAAAGGGGCTACTTGGGGCGACTTGGATGGAACTATTTTGCCTATGTGAAGATGTTCATCAATGAAGGTTCTACAGGCTTCCATCTCTTTCAGATTCAGAGGGTAGGTTTTTCCAACTTTTAGAATGAAATCTGCTTTTAACTCAATGGTGTGATCAAAGGTTCTATGTGGTGGGAGCTCCTTAGGTTCTTCTTCAGAAAAGACATCAGAAAAGTCAGAAAATTCTTTTGGGAGTTCGATCTTCTCTTTTTTTGATTTCTGGGCTACTTCAGTTGAGACGGTGATTTTCTTTATAGCTAGGGATCGAAGATATCTAGTAAAGTTTTGTTTGGTCCAGAGATCTGGGTCGAGGTTAAAAGACCTCAATAGGTATCTTTGAGGGCTTTGATCTGGGGTGAGAGAAGGAGTTCTTGATAGAAATATCTGACCAGTTGCCCAGTCTATAGAAGGATTGGCTGTTCTAAGCCAGGAGAGACTGAGGATATGATCTTCTTTTTCTAGAGAGATAACATATGCTTTGAGTTTCTCAGTTTGTCCCTTCATGGTAATGGTGATTGGAACGAAAGAAGATATTTTTCCTGCTTGGTTACTGGTTCCGTCGGCATTCTGTGCATTTATAGGCCTTTCCAGTGGTTTGATGGGGATTCGATGATTTTTCACAAGGATTTGATTGATAAAGCACCCAGTTGCTCTGCTATCAATCAGGGCTTTCATTTTGATGACTTTTGCTTGGGTAGTGATGAGGACAGGGATGCGAATAGATTGCACACGAGAGTTCATCATAAATACAGGAGTAAGAAATTGGGAAGATGGTATTGAGTCTTCTTCCCTATTTAAAAATCCTCAACAGAGACAACTGCCATGGTCTGGTCCTCCTCCTCTTCTTCTTCTGCAAAGCATGTTTGAAGAACCTTGAGGATATCTTCTTTCAGAACGTTTTGCTGGGTGAGGATATTTAAGTACTCCTTCATTGGGTCTTCTGGTTCAACCAGTTTCAATTCGGTAGGGATAACCCTGACTCTTTGTGGGTTTCTGAGGGGTCTAGGTGGTGAAGAGGAGGTCGATTCTTCCTTTTTGTGGTCTTTGACCATATGCCTTGGTTTGTCACATATGAAACATTTTCCCTTTTTCATGTATTCAGCTCTATCTGTGGGAGAGAGACAAATATGATCCACATCCATGGCATTGGGGTCTCAGATGGATTTGAAATGGGAGGAGTGACTGGGGAAATACTTTTTCCCTTGGAAGAGAGCGTCAACTTGTTTGATGTGGTTATGGAAGAGGTTGGACTTCTCAATCCATTCTTTCAGGGTAGTGGGTTCCTTTTTGCAAGATAGGACTTTGACTATGATGTGTCTATCCATTCCGTTGATAAGCCATTTGATGAGGGCTCTATCATCCTTGATCTGGGAGCGAGTAGCAAGGAGTTGGAATTGGGAGATGAATTTTTCAAATTTGTCATCATGTTGGGTTCTCCTTTGTTTCAAGGTGGAGAGGTCAGCTTGTGCTTTTGTGCTGGGATCATAAGGGGTAAACACATCTCAAAAAGCTTTTTCAAACTTTTCCCAGGTAAGTTCTTTGCTTGCTTCCTCTTTGCCTAAATGACTCATCTCTACAATTTTAAGGTACCATCCTTTGGAGAAGTCTTTTCCTTGCCCTTTGTTCATTTTTTTTAGAGCCATGAGGATCTGTGTGGATTCGGAATAGAGGTTTCCATTCATAAGAAAGTATGCTTCCATGGAAAGAATCCATCTGGAGGTGTCTTCAGGGTTCCCAAAGAAGTCTTCAGGGAGACCTGCTCTTAGTTCAATGAGTTTTTCAGACATATTGTCTTCTTTTTCTGATTTGGATTCTTCTTCCAAGTTTGTTGGGAAAAGGGGACTGTGGGGACGATGAGGAGGTATGGGTGGTTCTGGTTTTGGTTCTGGGAGGTCGATGGGTATGGATTCTACTGCTGTCCTGAGCGATGGCTCAACTACAGGAACTAGTTCGTACCAGTGATCTAGTTCTGGAGACCTTGGATAGCTCTTCTAACAAATCCTTCTGGAGGTGGTTCTTCTCTGTAACAGGGTTCTTCTTCCTCTTCTTCTGAGGAGACTGATGGTGCTCTCAATGGATGATGTCAGGGGGTTAATGCTGAGTTGGCAGAGAAGGAGGATTCTGCGATCCTTCTGGGATTCCTTCTTTCTGAAATGATGGGTGGCTTTACTTCACAACAGAAGAAGTGATAAGGAAGCTAGTTCTTTTGTTATGCTAAAGTGTAGACTCTAGCTATAGTGACCACTCAACAGTAGGTCGACCGACTGAGTACATTGGGTAGGCTGCTCCTAAGAAGTCACAATGCTGGGACACTATTCCCAGTTGTCTGAGACAGTGACGAAGGAGGGAGACTTAGTGGAGCAGGGTTCCCACTTAAGGATCAAGATGAGACTAGAATCTAGCTGGTATTGCGTAGAACTAGCTTGGAGTTTACATGAAGAGAGTTGGCCTACTTATAGTCCATGGAGGTGACTATGTGGGAATGGGAGCTACAAGTATCATCAAGGAATAGGGATGATACAAGGAGATAAGGTCTGAACAGAAGATGGCAATGGTGAGAGAAAAGTGTAAGATGAAAGATAAGAACTGCTACCAATGGGAAAATATGGTAAGGTTATAGAAAGGTATTGAATAGGTAGTGAGGGGTTCAAGGAGTTGATCAAAGTTTGAAATAGCACATGCTATTGTAAGTGTGTGCCCATGGGAATAGTTCAGTCTGTTTATAATAGTGAAGAAAAGAGGGGCTAGATGAAGAAAAAGAAAAAGATTGTAATACTTCATGTACATGCTCACAGGGTGGGAAGGGTCAGTCTCAGATGTATGGGTCTACAATGATGCAATTACCACTGATCTTCAGATCCTTGCTAGCAAATATTTGCTCACTGATGTCAGTTATACACAAAATATACACCTGCTTGTTCCATATTGAGGTGTATGATACCATCTTGTTGAGTGGGGATGTGCAACCATTCAGTAAGTACTTTGGCCATATACATTGCTGATAATCAATGACAGTTTGTCCTGTAGCTCACAAATGAAAGAGGAATTGTTCAATCTACATCATGCATCTGCTCACAATGCAATCAAACACATCTTCAAGATTCTCAAACACTACTTCTGAATCCTTCTGCTCCCAGCAGAATATTCACTCAAGGTCCAATTGAAGATTCCAGCTGCTCTATGTGTCGTTCACAATTTCATTTGGACTCACAATCCATCAGAGGATGACAACAACAATGAATCTGATTTTATCGATGAGGAGGACAATGGTGATGATAATTACAGGGCTCCTGAGTTGAACACAGCAGAGAGAACAAGGAATGATGAAGCTCATAATATGTGCAATCATATTGTGAATGACATGTGGAATGATTATCTAGAGTTGTGCAGATGATGACACCTACTTTGGTCAGAGGCTGGTGACTCAGATGATGACAGCAGTGACAAATAGATTTGTATGTCCATATGTTGTAACATATCTGTACTACAACAGAGTTCAATGTCTGTACATATTGAGAGCTACAAAAGAACAGCACAGGATCAAATGCGAGAAGGACCAGCCTGACTCTGGACATCTACACAGAACTGTGAATACAAGTGCTCAGCATATTCAGCATGATCTTTGTCTTTGAAAGAAAGGAAAACAGATGCTTTGTGGACATTATTCTTGTCTCCAAAAAACTCTCCAAGCATGAGCAACTTCTCGAAATTATTTGTGAAGCTGGGGATGAGATACAGGGCTGTTGTAGCATCATGTATAACAGTCAATTCATCCTTGAAGGTGGTGGTAAGCATATCATGCAAGCCACTAATGGTGTTCTGCATCAAGCTAATCATGATTAGCTAGTCATGATGCTCCTCTCAAGCCTGTGCAACAGAGGCTGATGTTCAGCTGTGTTTGCTAGCCCTGCTACTAGTAGGAGAGACTGATGATGATGTACTTGTAGGAGAAGGGGCAGAAAATAAAGAGGACAAAGTGGTAGAGGTGCTGGTGTTATTGTTTGGGGAAAGATGAAGAGGATGCTAGGTATATCCCTCAAGCTTTCCCTTGGGCTCAATCTTACTATAAACTGGTGACTAACAACTAGTCTACCAGGTCAATCAATAGAATACTACTGAATGAGTTGCAACTTAGCAAATTGGATCCCCAATTGTTCTTCCAAATCCAGGATATACTATCCTAAAAACTCAGGTTGGCTTATTCCTAGCTGATGTATGTAACAGGGGTTGACTATGATAAGGTAATCAAGTCCTAGATGTTAAATACAATACTTGCAATAATAGATTATAGCTTGTTGGATGGTTTGTGCTTGATCTGTAGGACTGATGGCTGTGTAGGATTTATGGTGAGGGTGTGCCTTGATTGTGTAAATCCTGAGATAGAAGGTTTCTTCTGATCATTTGCAGATGTTGTGTAATAAATTCTCAAAGATAATACTAGAGAATCTACTAATATGTTTCTAGTGTTTGAACTAGTTGTTGTATCTGAAAAGTAAAGTGTGGGAAAATTCCCTTTAGGGTCACTCAGTGTTCACTCAATTTGGTTATTTGTAAACCTATTGTATTGGCTCACTGGAGTGCTAGATATGTGCAATTGTATACTCAGGTATTAGATATTTCTAGACTAGATTTATCTAGGTTACAGTGTCTTTCTGCTATAGTGGCCACCTAATAACTGATTGATGATGTAATCAGAGGGGTCTTGGACCAGTCCTCCTATTGGCTGAAGCTTTCTACTTAGTGCTGATTAGCCAAAGTCTTAAATGTACAAAAATGTAGGCTAAAAACCCTAATACTGATTAGAAGAGAGATTGTTCTTTATCTCCACTTCTTTGAGCTTATCAAGCGATCTAATCAGCTGTATCTTATTTCTCAGGACTATCTTATCAGTGATCTTATCTATTACCAAAGCAATAAATCTAAGATTGGTTTTGAGACACAATCAGCTCTTCTTATTATATATGTTACAAGTGGCTGTGCTGGGATTCATATCAGACATTGGATTAGTCATCATGAGTCATTCTGAGTCACTCTGAGTCACTATGAGTCATTATGAGTCACAGTCCCAATAAATCATTTTGAGTCACTATAAGTCATGCCGAGTCAGCATGAGTCATCATGAATCAGTGGGGCTGTGAGGGCACAGATTGGGAGAGGCTGTTCATTCCCATGGAAGGTTTAGAGTTTAATGTAACCTTATTCTCTTTTTAGATCCATGGGAATGTCTTGGAATGTTCTAGATCAATGCTGTATCTGAGTGGCTATGT
>JBBPLB010000380.1:0-11741 GCA_038089595.1 Bothia castanella
AAGAAGCTTAAGTATTCTAGTAGTGTTACTACTTTAGTGGATCTTATCTTATTATCTTATCTCTAAATCTTCGCCCTTATCTTATCTGTAAAATCAGTCTCCTTATATACATTTACAGAGTGGCTATGCTGGCCCAATTAGTCACTTCCAAATTCCCATTTGGGTGAGATCTGAATCTCTAAATCTAGATCTGGTTGTCATGCTTCTCAAATGAAATGAGATGGTGCCTTAATTTTAGACATAGTTACCCAGATCTGGGAAAATCCCAGGAGAATCCCTAACAAGTCTATGACAAGTCTATGACAAGGTTATAGCAATGCTTTTCATTCATTTCATAAATATCAAATTCATTGACACAGCAATGGCACAGGAGTGAATGGGGAATTGAAAATGAAGGAGATTAATCACTGCCTTGATCTCCATAGTTACTGGTGATGTGATATTTCAAATTTCTAATGCAATCATTTGAAATTGATTGAATAGTCATCACATTGAGTTCTATGAAATCTAGATCTATTCCTGTTCCTGGGAGGCTGTGCAGTCTAGGCAAGACAATGATTATGTAACAAGGATCATGTGATTCTGATCACATGGTCTGAAGCTCCTATCTTAGGCCAGTTTACATGATTAGTGCTAATTAACTAGCTATAGTAGTACTAAGATTCTATCAAGATGAATGCTCAATGAAAAATTCATATCTCCAGAACAGCTTAGTCAAATATTACAAAACTTGGTAGAGTATTAGATCATAGTATGGACTATTGATTGATAGTGTAGTGGTAGTGTGGTGTTGTTTACTGACTCAGCACAATATGATTTTCATGCAGGTTAATGTGATCACAGTTGAAACTCTCCAACTCCATCCATATGCTACTATATACTTCTCAGCTGGCCATCTCCCCCTTCTTCTCATGCTCAACATGATGCCACTGTAATTATGACACCACCATGACAAGGATGACTGTCTTGCACTTGATGTGACAATAAGCTCTAGGGAACTATATGAATGTACCCATGGGTGTCCAAGCACTCACCTGGACCTATACCCATAGCCTACCTATACCTACAGCATGGGTGACACCCATAGTATGGGTGTCTCAGGTCAGTACCTGTCATGGATATACCCAAGGGTTACCTGGTGGGTGTCTACTATAGATAACAACCACTACCAACTCTCTCTGCCCTGTCAGTCCTCTTCAACCTCCATTTATTCTCCACCACCACCTCATTATGTCAATGGCAACCTTGACATGTCAACAACAACAACAGCACATCAGTGATAATGACAGCACAGCAATAGCAACAACTGCACATCAATGATGACCATGGTGAGTCAATTAAAGAAGGTGAACAAGAGGTATATACAAGGACCTAAATAGGAATAGCAAACACCCTTCCTTGGAGTGAGAAGATCAAGTGGGAGATACTCACTTGAACAAGGAGTGAAGTTGGTAATGGGAGTAGTAAAAGAGTAGAGCTCAGATACTAGAGCTAGTGTTACGATCTTTTTCTTTTCCTTCGTCTAGCCCCTCTTTTCTTCACTATTACAAACAGACTGAGCTATTCCCATGGGCGCACACTTACAATAATGTACGCTATTTCAAACTTTAATCAACTCCTCGGACCCCTTGCTACCTATTCAATACCTTTCCATAGTCTTACTATATTTTCCCATCAGTAGCATTCCTTATCTTTCACCTTGTACTTTTCTCTCACCGTTGTCATCTTCCATTCAGACCTTATCTCCTCGTATCATCCCTCTTCCTTGGTGATACTTGTAGTTTCCATTCCCACATAGCCACCTTCATGGACTATAAGTAGACTGACTCTCTTCATGTAAACTCCAAGCTAGTTCTACGCAATACCAGCTAGATTCTAGTCTCACCTTGATTCTTAAGTGGGAACCCTGCCCCACTAAGTCTCTCTCTCCTTTGTCACCATCTAAGACAACTGGAAATAGTGCCCCAGCATTGTGACTTCTGAGGAGCAGTCAACCCAACGTACTCAGTCAGTCGACCTACTGTTGAGTGGTCGCTATAGCTAGAATCTACGCTTTAGTGTAACAGCTAGAGCTCAACAGTAGATGATAGTGGTCGGAGTGTAAGAGTGGATTTTTACAAACTACAGAAAGAAGGCTATACATGCACATCTTATATACAGCTATAAATAAGGTTAAAGGGGAGTGTGAACTCTATAAAGAGATTACAAATCCCTTAGTAATTGGAGTCACAGATAAGAGAAAGTAGTGCTATTGGTTGAAGATAAATACATATTGCACTATTGGATGATAGCTGTTACGCTAAAGCATAGACCCTAGCTTATAGCGACCACTCAACAGTAGGTCGACTGACTGAGTATTCTGGATTGGTTACTCCTATGAAGTTGCAATACTGGGGCACTATTCTCAGTCGTTAGAGACAGTGATGAAGGAGAAAGGCTTAGTGAGGCAGGGTTCCCACTTAAGGATCAAGGTGAGACTAGAATCTAGCTGGTATTGCATAGAACTAGCTTGGAGGTTACAGGAAGAGAGCCGGCCTACTTATAGTCCATGGGAGTGGCTATGTGGGGATGGGAACTACAAGCACCATCAGAGAATAGAGATTATGTGAGGAGATAAGGTCTGTGAAGAAGGTAGAAATGGTGAGAGAAAAGTATAAGACAAAAGATAAGAACTGCTACTGCTGGGAAAATATGATAAGGCTATGGAAAGATATAGATTAGGTAGTGAGGGGTCCAAGGAGATGATCAGAGTTTGAAACAGTGCATGCTATTGTAAGTGTGCACCCATGGGAATAACTCTGTCTGTTTATAATAATGAAGAAAAGAGGGGCTAAATGAAGGAAAAAGAAAAAGATTGTAACATTACCCTGATAGTAGCTTCAAGTGAACCTCACTTGACTCACAAGTCTCTATACCCTCCATAAGGGGATCCAGTCATATTTCCTTCTGCTTCATCATCAACAAAGAATTCATCCTTGAGGAGCCTATCATCCCAAGAGGGGCAGCCATAAGTCGAGTGGGCAGGGGTGCACAAGCAGGTACAAGGGGTATGAATACAGTCATGTTGCCAATGACCAGGAGCAGCAGTGAAGCAATGAGGACAGATATACTGGAAGCAATTGCACTTCCAATAGTTGGTACCTCCACACTCAAAGCAATGAGAGGTTCAATGGGATGAGGACAGTGGTTGCTCTGGTTTATGAATAGTGACTCTGATGATGTGTTGGAAGGTGGTTCCTTCTGGGATCTGGGTAAAATAGACCTCTTGTTCATCTGGGGGGTGGAGGTATTGGATGAGGCTGGGACTGGAGTGGGTGGAGGAGGAGTGGCGGCCTCTACAGGTATGTCATCTACTTTCTGTCGATTCTTCCCCATTACTGATGAGGGTAGACCATAAGGTCCTTGTTACAATCTTTTCTTTTTCTTTGTCTAGCCTTCCTTTCCTTCACTATTACAAACAGACTGAACTATTCCCGTGGGCGCACACTTACAATAGTGTGCGCTATTTCAAACTTTAACTAACTCCTCGGACCCTCCGCTACCTATTCACCATCTTTCCATAGCCTTATCATATTTTCCCATTGGTAGCATTCTTTATCTTTCACCTTATACTTTTCTCTCACTGTTGCCATCTTCTATTCGGACCTTATCTCCTCGTATCATCCCTCTTCTTTGATGATACTCGTAGTTCCCATTCCCACATAGCCACATCTATGGACTATAAGTAGGCCGACTCTTGTCATGTAAACTCCAAGCTAGTTCTACGCAATACCAGCTAGATTCTAGTCTCACCTCGATCCTTAAGTGGGAACCCTGCCCCACTAAGTCTCTCTCTTCTTTGTCATCATCTCAGACGACTGGGAATAGTGCTCCAGCATCGTGACTTGTTAGGAGCAGTCAAAACCAGTATACTCAGTTGGTCAACCTATTGTTGAGTGGTCACTATAGCTAGAGTCTACGCTTCAGCGTAACAGTCCTGCTATAGTGGTTTTCTGGCGAGAAGATCACTTTGGGATTTGGTAGGAGGGTGCTGATGTTATAGTGGTAGGTGAGTTCAAAGTAGTGGATGGAGGTGAGGTTGAGGAGCGCCTGGGGGGAATAGGAAGAGCCTGGGGGATTACTGGGGGAGATGGCTCCCTGAAGGGAGGTTCAACATGGTGGGGAGTATCGTGAAAATAATAGCTTTGGTCATCCATCAAGAGAGAAAGTAGGACAGGGCAAAGTACCTGCCCAATGGTTGGAAATGGTAGAAGGTTGATTATGTCCAGTATCCCTAGGTGCTTGAGGAGATCAAGGACAGATATTTGATGGTACACTAGGGCATGGCCCATGGTTATGAACTGAGAATCCCTGGTATGAGCAGGTTTGATTCTGGAATGAAGAATACAAATGGAGGCATAGGAATAGTAAGTGTGTGTTGCAAGGACAAGAGGGGTATTCCTAGTGAACTCATCAGTGCATTCCATTCTAAGAGAGATGACTGGGTCGTCTAGCAGGGAGGCGATAAGTATGCACCTAGTATACTGAGGGAGTTGAGTGGTAGTCATAGGGATGATGGGAGTATTGTTGATGAAAAGGTTGGAGGTGGACTTAGTAGGGGACTGCATGGTTTGGAGATGATTTTTTACAACATGAGTGAGGGTTTTTGGTGGGAATGAGGGAGGTGAAAACTTCTGGGAACTTTTTCTTACATTCAGTGAGTATTTTGGGGGTGTCTTTGGCAATGTTTACTTCTGGTTCCTATGTCAAATCTGCCCTAGAGTAACCTTCCCACCAGACAAGGAATTTCCGTTTAGTTTCAGGGCCTTTGTGCATAAGAAGGAAATGGATTTCATATTGTTCCTGCCTCTTGATGGTGATTGGGGGAGGTAAGGAGTGGTTAGGGCTGTGTTTGGCTGTTTTAGTGTAGGTAGAGAGGTTAGAAGCATGGAATATATCCTAAATTGTCTAAGTGAAAGGGATCTTTAGTTGGTAAGTGATGGGAGATAAGACCTATGTGATTTCAAAGGGTCCATGTTGCTTAGGTGATAGTTTTCATGATGGGAGGTGGAGGGCTAGGTTTTAGCCTTCTACCCATACCTTATCTCTGACTTTCCATGGTTTAAATCTAGAGGTGATTCGTTCCCTCATGAGTCTTCTTACTTTTTTGTGTGCTTCCAAGGCTTCTCCCCTGGAATGTTCTAGGGAGGAGAGTTGAGACTGCAATGCAGGAATGAATGTTTTGTCAATTTTTGGATAGGAATGGGGTTGATAGCCCATCATGAGAGCAAATGGAGTTTGTTGGGTGGTAGAGTGTACTGTGGAGTTATGGCAGAATTTGGCAATAGAAAGTAGTTTGAACCATTTATTCGGGTTTCCATCACAGAATATTCTTAGGAAGGTTTCAACTTCTTGATTTACATGTTCTGTTTCTCTGTCTGTTTGAGGGTGATAAGGTGTGGAAAGGACAACTTCATAATTAAGGAGTTGTCCAAGTTCTCTGGCAAATACCAAGGCAAACTGGAGTCTTCTATCGGAGATACATTTATCATATAGTCTGAAGCGCTTGAATACATGATTGTGGAAAAGTTGGGCAACTCCTTTTATGTCAATGGTTTTTAGACAAGGGAGGAGAATTACCCTCTTAGTAAGACCATGGTCGACCACAACCATAAGAGAGTCAAAGCCCTTTGAGGGAGGTAAGTTGGTGACCAAGTCCACAGAGACTTGCTGGAAGAGATGAGTGCACTGCGATGGGATTGGATGGAGGGGGGGTAGGACTGGGTGAGTATTGTGCTTGTTAGTCTGGCAAGTAGCACATCTCTTAATGTAGTTTTTGACTTGAGTAGTCAGTCCAGGCCACCAGTAGTCCTGCTGGAGTTGATTGATGGTTCTAAAATACCCCCCATGTCTAGTAGAAGAGGAATTATGAGCATGTGAAATTAGGTCTTTCCGAGCAGGTTCTGATACATATAGGCGTCCTTTGAAGTAGAGACAGTCATCAAGGTATGTCCAGTCCTCTTTGTAGGCTCTGGGGAAAAGCAACAAGTCAGAAGCAAGAGCATCTAGTGCCCTTTTTACAAGGAGGTCATCAGGGGTTGATAATGTGATTTTGTCTGCCAGTGCAGCATCAATTAAATTGATGAAAAGTTGGTTGGGCAAGAGAGTTGAGACATTGTCGTTACTGGTGTTGACATCTGGGATTCAACTTAGGGCATCAGCTGGTCCCATTTGGGATCCAGGTAGATGTTTGAACTACAAGTCAAAGTCTTGCAGAAAGAGAAGCCATCTGACCTGACATCTAGACAACTTCCTAGGATCTCGGAAGTAGGTTAGGTTCTTGTGATCTGTGAGTATAGTTACTGGATGTCCCATTCCAGAGAGGTATTGCTGCCAGGTGTTATGATCTTTCTTTTCCTTTCTTCTAGCCCCTCTTTTCTTCACTACTATAAACAGACCAAACTATTCCCATGGGTGCACATTTACAATAGTGTGTGCTATTTCAAACTTTGACCAATTCCTTGAACCCCTCACTAGCTAATCAATACCTTTCCATAGTCTTACCTTATTTTCCCAGTGGTAGTATTCCTTATCTTTTATCTTATACTTTTCTCTCACTATTGCCACCTTCTTCATGGACCTTATCTCCTCATATCATCTCTATTCCTTGATGATACTTGTAGTTCCCACTCCCACATAGCCACCTTTGTGGACTATAAGTAGGCTGACTTTCTTCATGTAAACTCCAAGCTAGTTCTACACAATACCAGCTAGATTCTAGTCTCTCCTCAGTTCTTAAGTGGGAACCCTGCCCCACTAAGTCTTCCTCCTTCATCATCATCTTGAACGACTAGGAATAGTGCCCCAGCGTTGTGACTTCATAGGAGTAGCCAACCAAAGGTGCTCAGTTGGTTGACCTACTGTTGAGTGGTTGCTATAAACTAGGGTCTATGCTTTAGCATAACAAAAGAACTAGCTTTCTTATCGCTTCTTCTGTTGTGAAGTAAAGCTACCCATCATTTCAGAAAGAAGGAATCCCAGAAGGATCACAGGATCCTCCTTCTTTGCCAACCTGGCATTAACCCCCTGTCATCGCCTATTAAGAGCACTGTCAGTCTCCTTAGAAGAAGAGGAAGAAGAACCTAGTTACAGAGAAGAACCACCTCCAGAAGGATTTGTTAGAAGAGCTATCTGAGGTCTCCAGAACTAGATCACTGGTTATGAACTAGTTCCTATAGCTGAGTCATTGCTCAGAACAACAGTAGAACCCATACCCATTGATCCACCAGAACCAGAACCACCCGCATCCCCCATTGTCCCCATAGTCCTCTTTTTCCAACAGACTCAGAAGAGGAATCTGAATCAGAGGAAGAAGACATGTCCAAAAAACTTATAGAACTAAGGGCAGGTCTCCCTAAAGACTTCTCTGAGAATCCTGAAGACACCTCCAGATGGATTCTTTCCATGGGAGCATACTTCCTCTTCCATAACTACATCAAATGAGTTGACACTCTTTTCCAGGGAAAAAAGTATTTTCCCAGCCACTCTTCCCATTCCAAATCCATCTAAGACCCCAATGCCATGGATGTGGATTGCATTCGTCTTTCTCCCACAGATAGAGCAGAATACATGAAAAAGGGAAAATGTTTCATATGTGACAAACTGGGACACATGGCCAGAGACCACAAAAAAGAGAATCGACCTCCTCTCCACCACCTAGACCACCTAGTAACCCACAAAGAGTCAGGGTTATCCCAACCAAATCGAAACCCTCTGAACCTAAGGACCTAATGAAGGAGTACCTAAATGTTCTCACCCAGTGAAACGTTCCAAAAGAAGATATCCTTAAAGTTCTCCAAACCTGTTTCACAGAAGAAGAAGAGGAGGAGGAGGAGGAGAAACAAACGATAGCAGTTGTCTCTGTTGAGGATTTTTAAAAAGAGAAGATAATTCAACACCATCTTCCCCCCAATTTCTTGCCCCTGTATTTATATATGATGAATTCCCATGCACAATCCATTCACATCCCTGTTCTCATTTCTACTTGAGCAAAAGTCATTGAAACAAAGGCTCTGATTGATAGTGGAGCAACTGGGTGTTTTATCAATCAGACCCTTATTTAAAGTCATTGAATCCCTACCAAACCACTCAGAAAACCTATAAATGCACAAAATGCCGATGGAACCAGTAACCAAGCTGGGAAGATATCCTCTTTTGTCCCAATTACCATTACCATGAAAGGACGAACTGAGAAACTAAAAGCATACATCATCTCTCTAGGAAAAGAAGACCTTATTCTTGGTCTACCTTGGCTTAGAACGGCCAACCCCTTCATAGACTGGACAACTAGTCAGATATCCCTACCTAAAATCCCTTCTCTCACCCCAGATCAAAGTCCTCAAAGATACCTATTAAGGTCTTTCAAACTTGACCCTGATCTCTGGACTGAACAAAGCTTTACCAAGTACCTCAGATCCCTAACTACAAACAAAATCACTGTCGTTCCAAAAGTTGGAAAAACCTACCCCTTGAACCCAAAAGAGACAGAAGCCTGCAGAACCTTCATTGATGAACACCTTCGCACAGGCAAAATAGTTCCATCCAAATCGCTCCAAGCAGCCCCTTTCTTCTTCATACCTAAAAAGGATGGATCTCTTCATCCATGTCAAGATTATCAATATGTCAATGAAGCAACAGTCAAAAACACTTATTCCCTTCCCCTAATTTCTGATCTTGTTGATAAACTGAAAAAAGCTAAATACTTCACCAAGTTTGATGTCCGATGGGGATACAATAACATCTGTATCAAACTGGAAGACCAGTGGAAGGCTGCATTTATCACCCCTTTCAGACTTTATGAACCAACAGTCATGTTTTTTGGACAGTGTAATTCCCCCTCCACATTCCAGGCATATATGAATGATGCCTTCAAAGATCTCATTGCCAAAGAATAGCTCATCATCTATATGGATGATGTCTTGATCTACTCCGAAGACTATGAGGAACACCAGGAACGAACCAAAAGAGTACTTCAGCAGTTTAGAGAAGAGAAGTTATGCCTTAAACTTTCTAAATGTCTATTCAATGTGTCCGAAGTTGAATATCTAGGAATGATCATCAAACCTGGCAAGATTGCCATGGATCCAGTCAAATTAAAAGCAATTGCTGAATGGAAACCCCCCTCTTTGGTTAAGGGGGTTTGTTCATTCCTAGGTTTCTGTAACTTCTACCAAAGATTTATTCCCTCCTTCTCTAATACCACTCAACCCCTACTAGATCTCACCAAGAAAACCTCAACATGGAACTGGTCATCATCTCACCAGAATTCCTTCGAAATCCTTTGGAACTCCTTCCTCTCCACACCAATACTACAAATGCCAGACACTTCCAACCCATTCTTTGTAATGACCAATGCCTCTCTTCTTGTCTCAGGGGGAGTCTTAATGCAAAAAGACACTACAGGAGCCCTACACCCATGTGCTTATCTCTCTCAGACCTTCAGATCTATAGAATGAAACTATGACATCTATGATAGAGAACTCCTGGCTGTCATCCGAGCACTACATGTCTGGCAGCAATACCTCTCTGAAATGGGACATCCAATAACAATACTCACAGATCACAAAAACCTGACCTATTTCCAAGAACCTAGGAAATTATCTAGACGTCAGGCCAGATGGCTTTTCTTTCTACAGGACTTCGACCTACAGTTCAAACATCTACCTAGATCCCAAATGGGACCAGCTGATGCCCTAAGTTGAATCCCAGATGTCAACACCAGTAATGATAATATCTCAACCCTCCTGCCTGACCAACTTTTCATCAATCTAATCAATGTTGCATTAGCAGACAAAATTGCATCATCAACCCCTGATGACCCCCTTGTGATAAAGGCACTAGATGCTCTTGCCTCCGACTCCTCTCTTTTCCCCAGAGCTCACAAAGAGGACTGGGCATACCTTGAGGGCTGTCTCTATTTCAAAGGACACCTATATGTGCCAGAACCTGCCCGAAAGGACCTGATTTCACATGCCCATGATTCCCCTTCTGCTGGACATGGAGGACATTTCAGAACCATCAATTGACTCCAACAAGACTACTGGTGGCCTGGATTGACTATTCAAGTGAAGAACTACATTAAGGGATGCACCACTTGCCAGACTAACAAACCCAATACTCATCCTGTCCTACCCCCCCTCCATCCAATCCCTTCATATTGCACTCATCCTTTCCAGCAGGTCTCTGTTGACTTGGTCACCGACTTGCCTTCCTCCAAGAATTTTGACTCTCTTATGATTGTGGTCAACCATGGCCTCACTAAGGGGTTAATTCTCCTCTCTTGCCAAAAAACCATTGACGCAAAAGGAGTAGCCCAACTTTTCCATGATCATGTATTCAAATGCTTCGGACTACATGATAAGTACATCTCTGACAGAGGACCCCAGTTCGCCTCTATATTTGCCAGAGAACTAGGAAGACTCCTCAATTATGAGGTTGCCCTTTCCACACCCTATCACCCCCAAACTGATAGAGAAACTAAATGGGTAAACCAGGAAATTGAAACCTTCCTAAGAATATTCTGTGATGGAAACCTGAATAAATGGTCTGAACTACTCTCTATCGCCAAATTCTGCCATAACTCTGTGGTACACTCTACCACCCAACAAACTCCATTTGCTCTCATGATGGGCTATCAACCCCATTCCTACCCAAAAATTGGCAAAACATTCGTTCCTGCATTGCAGTCTCGACTCTCCTCCCTAGAACATTCCAGGAGAGAAGCCTTGGAAGCACACAAAAAAGCAAGAAGACTCATGAGGGAATGAATCACCTCTAAATTTAAACCATGGAAAGTTGGAGATAAAGTATGGGTAGAAGGCCGAAATCTCGCCCTACATCTCCCATCACGAAAACTATCATCTAAGCGACACAGACCTTCAAAGTCACACAGGTCTTATCTCCCATCACTTACCAACTAAAAATCTCTTCCACTTGGACAATTAGTGATATATTCCATGCTTCCAACCTCTCTACCTACACTGAAACTGCCAAACATGGCCCTAACCACACCTTACCTCCCCCAATCACCATCAAGGGACAAGAACAATACAAAATCCATTCCCTTCTCATACACAAAGGCCCCAAAACTAAGCAGAAATTCCTTGTCTGGTGGGAAGGTTACTCCAGGGCAGATTCAATGTGGGAACCAGAAGTAAATATCACCAAAGATGCCCCTGAAATACTTGCTGAATATAAGGAGAAATTCTCAGAAGTTTTCACCTCCCTCACCCCCACTAAAAACCCTCACTCTCATTGAAAAAAAAAAGCCTTCCCCAAACCATGCAGTCCCCTACTGAACCCACCTCCAACCTGTTCATCAACAATGCCCCTATTATCCCTGTTACTACCACCTGACTCCCTCAGTATGCCAGGCACTGTCGTTTCTCTAGGAAAAGATGAATAGAAAGCTAGGGATTCCTCAATCCTTTCCTCCAGGCCTGTTGCTTACTATAAACTGGCAGTTGACAACAAACTTTCACCAGATCACTTGATAGTGAGTATCAAATGAGTTACAACTTAGTAAAACAGATCCCTGGGTGTTCTTTCTGGTCACAGATTATTATCTTCTAGACTGGGGTTGGCCTTCTTCTAGCTTTGATAGGTATAAAGGGGTTGACTAGGTAGCTAAACTGTACCAAAAGCCTAATCTATGTAGCTATGATACTTGGTACTAACTAATAAAATGTATTCCTCAACAACTG
>JBBPLB010000381.1:0-11717 GCA_038089595.1 Bothia castanella
GTTACCCAGGCGCTGGAGCCAGCCCATACAATCGTGCCCCTTCTCCATTCCGCCAACCAACTGCGTACACTACTTCTCCAAACCCACGCCCTCAGGACGTCTCGTCTTATCCGGGTGGCCCGGATCCGATTGCAAGGGCGGCTTCACCCTATAGCCGACCTGAATCTATCGCGAGAGCGGCCTCGCCGTATGGTCGCCCTCCAACCGAACCAATTGCTAGAGCGGCTTCACCCTATGGTCGTCCTCCCCCCATAGAACCGATCGCCAGAGCGGCCTCTCCATACGGTCGTCCTCCCACTGAACCAATCGCTAGAGCACCCTCTCCGTATGCGCCGAGCCAACCCCCTTACAGTGCGCGTGCGCCTTCTCCAATCCCCCCCTCGAGAGGCCTGCCTCAGCGCTCCACCTCTCCTTTCCCTCGCGCACCTTCCCCATACGGTCCTGGTAATCCCAACGTCTATCCCCCTGGACATGTATTAGAAGGACAGCCTTACTCCCGTTCTCGTGCACCATCGCCAATGCCTGGCCAACACGGCGTCGCATTCCCGACATCCCCTCGTATGCCTAGTGCTGTCGCAGGCGAAGCGCCGCAGCTTCCTGCTCCAGAGGCCTTCTCTCGTCCCGCCAATGCAGCTCAGTCGTATACGCCATTCAACACTATGAAGATCCAGGACATGGAACAGTTCTACGACCAGATCCCCAGGATGCCTCTCGTACTAGAGACGCACGACGTATATCACCAGGATTGGATCAGATTCATGAATGTACGTGTCTTGTCCACGAATTAGCCACCCGAATGCTCAACTGCATCCACAGGATCTTGCGCTGGCATGGGCTGGCAAAATGCCCATTCCTGAATTTTCGCGTGGACCGCTTCCCAAGCGCTCTACGCTCGTGGCTGATCTGATCGATCTGTGGAACACGAGCTTTTTCCTCACGCGTCGGGTTGAAGTGGTCTTGTACAAGGGTCGCGAGCGCCGCTCAGGCACGAACGCGGGTACGATCGACTACAACCTGCCTGGGCTGCACCCAGACTTGTCCTCCGATTCGTCGTCTTCTTTGACGTCCGACTCTGAGTCCGAGTCGGAGAGGTATGCGGGGTATGGTCGCGGCGGTGATCTAACCGAGTCTAGGAGACGGCGCAAGGAGAAGAAGGAAGAGAAGAGGAGGCGCAAGAAGGAGAGGAGACTCCGGAAGAAGGCCAAGGAACTCGAGAAGACATATGCCGTTTACCTGACATACCTGCACCCCAGAGACATCCCTGGTCCCGGTCAACACGGTTACTATGCCTAACGGTTTGGAACGAGATTTCATATCATTTGCCATTTCCACTTTACCACTAGCGACGAAGTTTGCTGTAACGAGAAAATCTGTTCATACTTAGCCGTCCTGACCTACGTTGGTGTAAATCATGTATACAAGGAATGATAGATATCTGTACTTTGTGCAGCATGTCTCGACGTCGTTCATAGTCCGAGCATTAGTATGAATATACAAGTATAAGTTACAGCGTTACCAACCACCACGGCCTCTCCCTCTTGGAGCTGCATGGTGAGGACCGCCGCCGCCGCCGTAGCCACCGTATGCACCGCGACCGTGCCCATTCGCGGAGCCGTAACTACCATACCCTTGAGCAGGCCCTGGTCCACCATGGCTACTACCGCCACCGCCGTAGCCTCCCCGTCCGTACGACTGAGAATGGCCAGGCGGCCCATATCCGCCTCTAGGACCGCCTCGGTACGGCCCACCCCGCGGAGGTCCCTGAGACCCGCCTCCGGGTCCACCATAGCTTTGCATCGGTGGCCTCCCATTCCACCCATGCCCGCCAAAGCCTGGCTGTGGTGGCGGGTACGACGGCCTCGCCGATTGTCCGTACGACGGCGGTGGGAATCCATTCATATTGGGGTAGCTGCTGGGAGGAGGTCCGTTTCCATACGAACCACGATTGGCGGGTCCTCCTCGCCCGCTACCGCGGTCCATATCCCGGCCCCCACGCGATGCGCGTCTCGCGCGGGGATCCAGGTCCTCAGAGGTGAGTTGCGATGGGGGTTTGTGCACTCCGGGTAACAGCATCGAACGGTGAGGGGTAAGCTGTTTCGGGAAGTAGTAGAGAACGGATAATGATCTATCGTTCTTGACGTCGGGGAGATCTACCGGTGTCAATGGGGAGTAGAAAGTCGATCCCGGGATGCAGTCAGGATTCGGGAGTGCACTACCACTGATACCTTTTGAATCTTTTATAGGCATTGATACCGGCTGCAGAAGTAGGTGAGATCAGTTTGCTTAGCGATGGAGGCATAGGACGTTATTGACCTGTTTGTCTTTTCTCTTTCCATATAGACTCTCGAAAAATGGATATAGCCTATGTTCATCCGACACATACATCGCATTGCTGCCCCAGCTATTCCTTCTCACTTCGTCCTCTGTGAGTGAAGGATATCTCTCCGACATGGCATCCAAGAGCCTTTTTTCATCGATGAAGGGAAGTAGAGCAACGCCCTGCCAGAGCATTTTCTTTCCGTTCATATCAACCTGGAAGGAAGTGGGATAAAAGTCGATTATGGGTGAAACGGGTTCGGTCATGAGGTCATGGAAGACAGCAGGAATATGTTTTTTGGAGGCCGGGGGGAACACCCCCATGAGTTGCTCATAAGGCTTAAATGGTTGGCCGAGGATGAAGGTGACTTTCATATCCTTGAGATCCTCGAAGTCCGATGCGAAGGGGGCAAAATGTAAAGGATAATACCACTGCCAGGAAGGTGTCTTTAAGAGAATTATATCAATGTTCTCGCAGACTGTCATCTCATAGCTTACCCCTTGATAGTAGTAATGCAACACCCATGCAAGACCTTCCACATAGTATTGAGTGATCCTGATGCAAGATGTGAGAGTAGTGTCTGGAGGCAAGAAAAAATGACAAACTTTTTCTTGAACTCAACATCGGAGCTCGGCACACCAAACTTTTGCTGGTAATAACGTTCCTTGTAACCCGGTTCATACAACCTAAAACCCAAGCGTTGGTGTCCTCTTGAGGTCAAAAGCGTGAAAAACCCTTCCGTACCTGACGTTATCTACTTGCTCGACAGAACCATCGGCTCGGACGACCATAGCATAAGATGGTTCCTCTTCCTCCACTGAACTATCGTTCTCGGCGACCGCAACGATGTCCTCCTCGACGTCAATTTGCACATCTTCGATTTCAACCTCTGTTGCGCTTCGTTTTCGGCCCAAAGAGGCAGACACCATGGACTCATCCAGCGACTGTGACTGCGGTGGGGAAGCTGCGGTAGGAAGATCTACATTTCCAAGCCCAGGAACATCGAAATCCGAGGCTGAATCAGAAACATCAAATTCAGGTGCCTGCGCTCTTGCGGCCGACAAGGGAGACATGCTAGGTTTTACGGGCACCAGCCCTGCGAGCTCAGCTTTCAGAACTTCTGCCGCACTCATGTTCGCTAGCCTAATCGCTGCGCGATTCGCGACTACGTCCCGGTTGCTGCCCGCCAATGCCTGTACAGCAACGGGTGCGTTGGTCTTTGACTGGGCCGTCGATGGTGCACCAAGGCCGATGGAGTCCGCCTTTGCCGCAAAGTTATTATGAACCGGTCCATTGATACCAAGAGCAGGGGAGGGACCAGACGCATTGCGAATGTCAGAAAAACCATTAGCACTTTTGTTGTTGTCGATACGACGTCGCTTGGATTCATGGTCCTGACGATTCTCGGCTAAAAGATGTAGGGTTAGCCTTGGGCATTATATAAAATCCTTCGAACCAAATGCGTGAGGGGAGGCACCGACTGCACATACATACCTTCTCGCCTTCTCCTGAATATGTCGTCCTCCCTTCTTGCTAGTCCTTCGAGGATTATCTCTGCCCTCTCGAGCACCAACCTGCCGTGGTCCGTCAAGTATCCGCCCATCCTCGGGAGCTCCATTTTCCAAATGTTCAGCAATGTATCAATGGCGCCTTCTCTGATCTCCAAACTAGGTAGATGTGGCAAGAAGTCATTGCCGACGAAGAAAATTAACAACACCCAATCATCAATCGCTTGCTCGAAGTTGAAAGAAAAGGGTGCTCGGGGGACATAAAGCTCCGTTTCAAGGTATTCTCGTAGAATGGAAACATCGAGGAATATAAATGGCTTTTTCTCAGGAGGGGCACGTTTGGGTTTTTCAACGAGATTACTTGGTTTGGGTCCAGGACATTGTGCGGCGTAATGTCCCTCTTCACCACATATTCGACAAGCAGTCGATTTGTCCTGAGCGAACACGTCTTCCCGCAGTACACGGAAATACGGCTCGTGGGTTGCGAGGGCGAGCATGATGAGATCAGCGTCCTGATACAAGATAAAACTGGTTAGAAAATGTGGATAGGAAGGAAACAGCAGACATACCAGGCCATAAATAACGTGCTTCGTGTTAGGATCATGACCCTGATTTGAACGTTGTCTCCGGATGAAGTCCATGATTTTATGCTCTCCCTCTCCAGGTACACTCGCATCTGATATAATAACTTGGAGCTGTGGGAGAGAGGTAGATCAACCAACAGCAATAAGTAAAAGGCAAAATGGAATGTACATCTTTCCATCCTGGATCAGTGTTCATCTTTTCAACGACCCAATATCTCAGTGAAGCTGCGAGGAGGTCCATGAATGGGGTGCCCGGCGTAATGGCGTTAGAGTCCCATGCTTCCTTGTGCTTTTCTTCGTCACTGACGACTTTGCCCATTGCTTGCAAGAAGTGAAATTTTGAGACGTGTGTCGGAATGTGAACTGGTACTTACCTTCCCATTCAGCGAGAGCTAGCTTGCGAGCTTCGGCCTTGTCCTTTGCTTCCTGAGCAGACCTGAAACGACGCGAGCGTTGCTGATTCATCTTTGCACGGGGAGCCACGCCATCTAGAACAGAGAGGAATGTGAGCGGGAAAGATGAATGAAGATGGTTTTGTACAAACCGATTGCCATGAAGAGAAGTTTGCGTGGTCTGATCATGTTCACGACGCGGCTTGTGTACTTGAAAACTTCGACCATCATTTCCTCTTCTGTCTCGGGGGGAGGCTAATGAAATAAAGTCAGTAACTAGGAGCTGAGAGCACGGGTAGGTGGACATGCCTTGCCCTCTGGGTGAGTACACGGATGTACCTGGAACAGCGTGAATGAGATGATGAGTGTGGGGGAGAATTGAGACGCACGATGCCGTTCATGTCGAGGTAAAGGTTGTCAAACTCGACGCCGTTTGGATTTGGAGTGGTAATATCGACTGGGAGCTTGATAGGTTCGCCGAGGGCATCTGGGACTTCGACTTCATCTTCTTCGCGGACGGACGTGACTGGAAGAATACAGCTTAGTTGTGATGTTTTTCAGAAACTACTGCAAGAACATACCGATTCTGGGGTACTTTTTGCTGAGCCAGCGGAATAATGCGGGGACACCCTGGAAGAAATGAGTGAGCGAGAGGTGACGAAGGTTAGACGGGACAAACCATGGCTTGATAGGATGATGGTGGAATGAGAGAAAGAAAGGACGTGTGACTGGTCTCCTCGTCGTCGGGGAAAAAGATGCCGACGCCGCCGACGATTCAAGCTGGCCAACGACATACACGTTCTGCGCTTATTACCAAAAATGGCAATGTATTACATCATCTACTCTCACGATGATGCAAATGACTCAACCGAACTGCAGAGCACTTCCCGCAGGATAAGCCGCAGGGGCTCTCAGACGATCGTACGATGGCCACCACGACAGAGACGATCACAATCCCGCTCACTGCACCGCTCAAACTCACTACCGCACTAAGCGACATGTCGTCCTCCTCGCACAACCCAAATCCTACGATGCCACCTCCAAGGTTCCAGAAACAAATGACCAAGGCAGAGCGTCGTGAGCAGCAGGAGGCACAGCGGGCCGCAAAGGCAGCAGCCAAGGCCGCCGCAGGACAGCCCGCCTCCCCAAAGCCCACACCCTCCCACAAACAGCACGCCAGCATCAGCGGTAAAGGGACCGCTCCCCCATCCGCCGCTGCCCCAAAAAAGTCTGGAAAGGAACCCACAACAAAGCCCGGAAAGGGCGAACCCAAGGAGGCCCTACATCCTAGTGCCCAAATCGACGAGACTCCCCGTGGACTACGCATCTTCTCACACTTTGGCGCACCCAAACCACCGCTCACCACCAAGGGTGATGTCCACCCTGCCATCATACGGCTTGGGATACAATTCGCAGAGTTCAAGATCACCGGCGCGAATGCTCGGTGTATCGCCATGTTGTGTGCGTTCAAGACTGTGCGTCATCTCAGTTTACCCAATCTCTTGTCCTGCCCCTTCGCTGATCCGCACAACTAGGTCATCCAACACTATGTGACACCTCGCAACAACACGCTCTCCCGTCATCTCATGACACATCTCTCACCCCAGATCACACACCTCGTATCAGCTAGACCGATGTCAGTCTCGATGGGCAACGCAGTCAGACAGCTCAAGCTTGAGATCAGTGGTTCAGATATTGACTTGCCCGAACAAGACGTTAGTTTTTCTGCTTGTCGATCTGCATATGTCTTGACAATTCACAGGCCAAAGATACGCTCTGCGACACGATCGATAATTACATTCGGGATCGGATCCTTCTCGCCGATCAAGTTATACAAGAAACAGCTGGGCAGAAAATCAAGGATGGCGATGTCATCCTCACTTATGCACGGTTGGTACACCTCAGTGGGCCTGACCCAGTGCATGTGTTTACCCACTTGCAGGTCGTCGGTAGTCGAGAAAGTATTACTGCATGCATGGGCATCTGGCAAGCGATTTTCCGTCATCGTTGTCGATTCACGACCCATGTTGGAAGGTACGCCTATCTTCATCTGTCGAACGTGAAGCGTCCGCTGACGTGTAATGCTTGTTCCAGGCAAGGCGTTACTGCGGTCCCTCACGACCGCATCAATTCCGTGTACTTATCTTCTCTTGCCATCACTCCCATCCGTGTTGCCGCACACGACGACATTGTTTGTTGGTGCGCACTCTCTCCACGCGAATGGCGCAGTTTTTTCGCGGGCCGGAACGGCGATGGTTGCCATGATGGCCAAGTCAAGGAATATACCCGTTGTGGTGTGTTGTGAAACATACAAGTTTGCAGAGGGTATTCGCTGGGACGGGGTAAGCAAGAACGAGCTAGGTGAGCACCTATGCAGAACCTTCAAGGGTTTACTGAGACAAGCATGGGCGTGCACAGCACCGACGCCATTCCCACCGTCCTCGACACCGGATAGTGACCCGCACAGCTTGAAGCCACGAGCGAATCTCTCGATTTTGAGTCCACTATACGATTTGACACCGCCATCGTGCATTACGGCGGTTGTGACGGAGGTGGGAATTATTCCGCCAAGTTCGATATCGTCGATTCCTGGAGCACTTGGGAGAGCGACGATTGGGGCTTGATGTAGACATATGGGTGGATTGGAGTATTTATTATGTTGTAGACACGTTCAATGGCAATGCACGTTTGTTGATCACGTGACATCGGAACATGCCGGACACCCCCCTTTGTTTGGAGGGGTCGCACTCCGAGCTCGCCCCTCAGTCGCGCCCGTCGTCGCTGTCAATTTGACCTTTGTCCCCGCCGTCTTCGATGTCCCCCTCCACTGTTTCTTCCCCGTCCCCCGCCAACGACCCCCTCCCCGCCGTTCCCGCCGACAATGCCTCCCTCGACGTACCCTCCAAGATCAGCGCCTACTATTCCCTTGTCTTCCCCAACATCACCTTCTTCCTCCAGACTCTCACGGTCACCATCGGCAGGAGGTGTCTCCCCCCTACGTCTGCCTCCCTCAACGGCGCAGACGCTTCCTCTTCCGGCCATAGCCCCGTCGACGTCGACCTCGGTCCGCTCAAGAGCGTGTCGCGTTTGCACGCCAGGATAGAGTACGAGGAGGAGGAGGCGCGCTTTGTGCTCGTCGTAATCGGACGCAACGGCGCTTGGGTAGACGGTGTTTGGTCCGGCGCCGGCGGTCGGGTGCCTCTGGGTGAGAGGTGCGTCTCATTCTATGCCCTCCCGTTCGAGCCCCCTCACATTGTTCCAAGGTCTCAGATTCAGATAGCCTCGCGAACATTCCATTTCGTGCTTCCTCCCCCGGCACCACTCGAAGACTCCCCCTCTCCATCTTCCATCTCGTCCGTCCAGCGTGCCCGCTCTCCATCGGTTGACATCACCTCCATATCCCCTCCATCGTCCTTGCCATCTCATTCCCCCTCGCCACGTACACCCCCCGCATTACCACCACCGAAACCTTCCCGTTCTCCCGACCCCCAACTCCCGAATTCAAATGCAATTCCCCGCACAAAGGCTCCTTCAGCTTCCACATCTACCCCCTTATCTACATCCACAGCGCCGACATCCAAGAAACGCAAGAAGGTTCTCCATCCACTCCCGAAGCCTGATGTAATGCCGCCAAAGCCCCCGCTTACGTATGCTCAACTATGCTATCGAGCTATCAAGGCACTGGGAGGGAAAGCAACATTGCAGGATATTTGCGGCTGGATGATGGATAATTATGACTGGTATCGTTACAACGAGGGTGCTGGCTGGGAGGTGCGTAGTACTTTCCTTTGTGATTTCACACAACTCCCGTTCACGGTTTGAGTCCTTTCTTCTTGTATCGAATGATGCTGTTCCTGGTCAATGAACTAACACATTTCTACGTATCAATCCAGAACTCCGTTCGCCACAACCTGTCCTCGGGACGCGCGTTCCAAAAAATGGAACGTAGTACTGGAGAGCATGGTAAAGGCTTTTTCTGGTCTGTCGACGCGCAGTACGAGCATACGTTCGAAGAACAAGAGGCTCGTGTAGCCGCTCAGGCCCAGGTCCAGTCTACATCATCATCGGCGCTCCCAACCGGTGGTAAGGACGGTACCAGTAAAGGATCCAGGAAGAAAGATAAGGCAGTCCCGCTCGACCCGCCACTCAAACGGAGTGTTAAAAGTGGCGTGGGGCCGCTGCCACCGCCGCTAACATCTACACCCCTGGTTTTCCCTCCCAGGTTGGTATCTGATAGTAGATTGCAGGCACCATCGCCTGGACAATCTGTCAGTGGTTTGGCATACGCACAAGCGTTGGGAAGTCCATTCACGATCATACCAAGAACTGTGATCTCGGGGAATGTTGCCGCTGGAGCTGCCACACAGAGGACGAAGTCTGAACCGTCTGGTACATCTCCGACCGGTTTGACCGCACCGGTTGAAGGTTTGCAGCCGGGCTCCGTCACATCGAGTTCTGGGCCGGTATCGGGAGTTGGAACACCTAGGAATATCTCCATACCTGAGATGGCCTCGGTTTCATCTGGGTCAACGTTATCAAGTGACGTTTCATCTTCCATGCCATTATCTTCAGGCTCAGCCTCTCCGTTTGCTGCTCTCCCACCTTCTGTCTGTCTACCAATCGTCATTGGCCCTGCTCCGTCGTCTCATCCTTTAAGCGGCACTCAAGATCCACCGCCTATTGTATTGCATAACAATACTCTTGTTCTCTCTCCCGTGATCTTCTCCTCACTCGGACCGGAGCAACTCAAGGCGCTTGAGGAGATGGGGGCTCAAAAGGCGTTGGAAGTGTTGCAGGGACACATCGTACGATACCTGAAGGAGCGAATGGGCAAGAAGAAGAGGAAGAAAGCTGGTGTCGCAGAGAAAGGAGGGACGAGAGCTAGCAAGGGCGATGCGACGAAGCGGTCGAGCCCATTCACTACCGCACCATTGCCTTCGAGAACTGCGCAGTCCACCCCCACGTCCCAGGTGCCTACTCCACCATCCCAAGGGTCGTTGGCTCCGCATCCACTTTCGCAGGTGTCGGCTACTGGGACGACTTTGTCGAATCTGTCGGATTTTTGCATGCCGACGATTGATGGACAGGTAAAGGAAGGCGTCCCAGCTTCTGTGGACAGTAGTCCTCCTATACCCGTGCCAATATCGGACAGCAGATCGCAAACGCCGATCATTGTTGTCGACGATGAAGATGACGAAGAGCGAGTCACGAAGAGGAGAAAGCTTGGAAACGAGGCTGACGTGGAAACAGAGTTGAAGTGCGAGGCAAATGCGGCGTGGGTCCCGCAGGCCGTTGATGAAGACATTGAAATCGATGTGTGCTGACTATTCTTTGTCACCGTTTGCGCCCACCTGCCTGGCTTTTTCTCCGTGCTCTCTTTTCGGTCCAAGTTGGGGATTTACCTTTCGATCACAACTCGTAACATATCATCGCAACCGCATCTCAGACCTCATTGACACCGCACCTATCATACCTCTTTGCATTGGTCGGTGGCGCCACTCATCCTTGCCGCGAACCTGTATTCTTGGATACACCAAAGTCACACACATCACACCGAGTCTATTGCATTTTTGTTCCACGACTGGCACGTCGATACGCACGCCCCACGAGACGTCGAGATTGAGTTGACGCATCTACCTGCACGATTACCCTACTTATAGTTATTCTCGGTGGTACAAGAGTTCCACTTTTTAATATTTCTCGGTGTGAGATGACATTTACGATCGTTTGCATGAACTAGTTAAAGCGCAGTTGGTGATATCAACTCGGCCCGTATGGACACGGAACACCTCACTTAGTCGATCTCCTGCCCCAATGGCGAATGAAAGACGAAGCCTGTATTCTGATATTCGACATTGGAAAGTCCGTATGTGTCAATTTCTGTTGGAAAGGCGACGAATCACCGGTCACCACCCAATGCGCCGACCACACGGACAACAAGGCTCGCTGATGCTACACACGTGCCTCCGACAGGCCTATGGACAAACCCACGTTCACAAGGAAACACCCGTCCGGAGGTGCATTCTCCAAGTGAACCATGTGCCCTGTGCTGTCATTCGATCAGCGTTCGTGAACAGGTCATTTCCTGTGTAAATGTCGACACCATGTGCCGTGGTGCACGTTCACTCGGCTGCCAAGTGATACGGTTCCGAAATGCCTGGCATGATAGACGACGGTCGAACGCCGAGCACACCTGCATACTGTAGATAAGCCCGACTTGCTATCACCGGGACAGCCTGACAATGTCAAGGACCACCAGCAAACCGTCCCAACTTCTTGAGAAGAGTGGAAAGACTCGTGTTCTGTACGTACGGTTGGAAACAGATTGCACCGCCATGTCAGCGAACCGAATGAGTGGACAAGGCTCACACGACAGATGACGAGGCGTGTCGTAGATAAGACCTACGTTTTCGCAAGGAAGCCACCAGAGGTGCGTGCGTTCTATGTCATTTTCCATAGGATGTCGTTTGACCAATGCATTGAATGCACGGCGAGCGTTGGTGAGAGCCATTTCGTGTGCAGGAGAGGGCGAGGGCCCAAGGTATAGGGATTCGGAATTGCCGAGGAGTTTCGACACGATGTGCATTTTATACCGGCATTTATTCGGCTAAGAGATACCACTGGGTATAGTAGACGACGGTCGAACGCCGAATCGACGCCTGTAGATAAGCCCGACTTGCCGACAAACGCCCGAGTCTCCATCGAGCAGACAAGTGATTGGGGACGGAAGTTATCGTCAGCCATTGCGACCACGAGTCCAGCAATGCATTATACTCATTGTACCAGCGCTAGCGTACTAGAATTTGAACGATAGAGCATGTCTAGTGTTGACGAGGATGGCTGCAACATCGCACCAATTTTGGAGCTGGGAGGTCATAACCCTAAACCTAGGAAATTCTAGCCGTACCAAGGCCAG
>JBBPLB010000383.1:0-11674 GCA_038089595.1 Bothia castanella
ACATCGCCAAGATGGCTGAAATCAGTAAGGGCCAGAACAGGAAAAAATCCAGTCTGGCATCCAGCTTTGGCATGGACATGCCAGTCGGTCGGAGAGTGAAAATAGGTACACCAGGATGCCAGTACGATGTATGATTGCAATATGCCCCCACTGCCTCTCACTGTTTGTTGTCAGCTGGTTAAATGTATTCTTACACTCCTTGATATCCTCCTTGTCTTGATCACAAAGTTCCTCATTGTCAATGCACAACCAGAAAGAAAAAAACCAACCCTGTATCACACCTCCATTCTATCTGGCCATCAATGGGTACTTGAATTAATTGCAGGCCACCCAGATCATATCCATTCAGAGCTTGGTGTTCATAAAGATGTTTTTTTACAGCTTCTCCTTGAACTACATCAAGCAGGACATGTCAACTCAAGGGGAGTCATGCTGGAAGAACAAGTTGCTATTTTCCTGCACACTTGTGTGATGGGTCTGACAATACATCATGTGGGTGAGTGCTTCCAGCATTTCAATTCCACAGTTTCTCAGTGAGTATCTGGTCATATTTTATTCAAGCTGAAATTCAGATTTGCTAAGCAGATATTTCAAGAGAATGCTCAATATTCTTGCATCTCCACCTCTCTATACCACATACATCCATTTTCCCACTGAAAACACAGTCCCTGCAAAGATACAATGCAATCCAAAATATTATTCTTATTTCTGTGGTGCAATCAGTGCAATCAACAGCTCACACATCTCTGTTGCCCCCACCTGGTCATCTTCGCTCAATGTTACACTAAAGCGTAGACTCTAGCTATAGCAACCACTCAATAGTAGGTCGACCGACTGAGTACGTTGGGTTGACTGCTCCTGAGAAGTCACAATGCTGGGGCACTATTCCCAGTCGTCTAAGACAGTGACGAAGGAGAGAGAGACTTTAGTGGGGTAGAGTTCCCACTTAAGGATTGGGGTGAGGCTAGAATCTAGCTGGTATTGCATAGAACTAGCTTGGAGTTTACATGAAGAGAGTTGGCCTACTTATAGTCCATGGAGGTGGCTATGTGAGAATGGGAACTACGAGTATTATCAAGGAAGAGGGATGATATGAGGAGATAAGGTCTGAATGGAAGATGACAATGTTGAGAGAAAAGGACAAGGTGAAAGATAAGGAATGCTACCGATGGGAAAATATGGTAAGACTATGGAAAGGTATTGAATAGGTAGCGAGGGGTCCGAGGAGTTGATTAAAGTTTGAAATAGCGCACGCTATTGTAAGTGTACACCCATGGGAATAGCTCAGTCTGTTTGTAATAGTGAAGAAAAGAGGGGCTAGATGAAGGAAAAGAAAAAGATTGTAACATTACCCTGATGTTAGCTTCAAGTGAACCTCATTTGACTTATAATTCTCTATACCCTCCATAAGGGGACCCGGTCATGTTCCCTTCAGCTTCGTCATTGACAAAGAACTCATCCTCGAGTAGTCCATCATCCCAAGAGGGGCAACCATAGGTAGAGTGGGCAGGGGTGTTACAATCTTTTTCTTTTCCTTCATCTAGTCCCTCTTTTCTTCACTATTACAAACAGACTGAGCTATTCCCATGGGCACACACTTACAATAGCATGCGCTATTTTAAACTTTAATCAACTCCTTGGACCCCTCGCTACCTATTCATTACCTTTCCATAGTCTTACCTTATTTTCCCATTGGTAGCATTCCTTATCTTTCACCTTATACTTTTCTCTCACTATTGCTATCTTCTGTTCGGACCTTATCTCCTCATATCATCCCTCTTCCTTGATGATACTCGTAGTTCCCATTCCCACATAGCCACCTCTATAGACTATAAGTAGGCCGACTCTCTTCATGTAAACTCCAAGCTAGTTCTACGCAATACCAGCTAGATTCTAGTCTCACCTCGATCCTTAAGTGAGAACCCTGCCCCACTAAGTCTCTCTCCTTCGTCACCATCTCAGACGACTGGGAATAGTGCTCCAGCATTGTGACTTCTTAGGAGCAGTCCATCCAACGTACTCAGTCGGTCAACCTACTGATGAGTGGTCACTATAGCTAGAGTCTACACTTTAGCATAACAAAAGAACTAGCTTTCTTATTGCTTCTTCCATTGCGAAGTAAAGCCGCCCATCATTTCAGAAAGAAGGAATCCCAGAAGGATCGCAGGATCCTCCTTCTCAGCCAACCCAGCATTAACCCCCCGACATTGCCCATTAAGAGCACCGTCAGTCTTCTCAGAAGAAGAGGAAGAAGAACCCCATTATGGAGAAGAACCACCTCCAGAAGGATTTGTTAGGAGAGCTATCCGAGGTCTCTAGAACTAGATCACTGGTTACAAACTAGTTCCTGTAGCTGAGTCATCACTTGGAACAATAGCAGAACCTAGACCCATCGATCTCCCAGAACCAGAACCAGAACCACCTGCACCCCCTCATTGCCCCAATAGCTCCCTTTTCTTAACAGACTTGGAAAAGGAATCCAAATCAGAAAAAGAAGACATGTCAGAAAAACTTGTGGAACTCAGGGTGGATCTCCCTGAAGACTTCTCCAGAAACCCTGAAGACACCTCCAGATGGATTCTTTCCATGGGAGCATACTTTCTCATGAATGGAAAACTCTATTCCGAACCTGTATAGATCCTCATGGCCCTGAACAAAATGAGCAAAGGGCAAGGAAAAGACTCCTCCGAAGGATGGTACCTTAAAATCACAGAGATGGGTAGCAAAGAAGAAGTAAACAAAGAACTTACATGGGAAAAGTTTGAAAAAGCCTTCCAAGATGCGTTCACCCCTTACGATCCCAGCATGAAAGCACAAGCTGACCTCTCAACTTTAAAACAAAGAAGAACCCAGTAGAATGACGGATTTGAAAAGTTCATCTCCCAATTCCAACTCCTTGCCATTTGCTCCCAGATCAAGGATGACAGAGCCCTCATCGAATGGCTTATCAACGGAATGGATAGACAAATCATAGTCAAAGTCCTATCTTATGAAAAGGAATCCACCACTCTGAAAGAATGGATTGAGAAGTCCAACCTCTTTCATAACCATATCAAATGAGTCGATGCTCTCTTCTAAGGGAAAAAGTATTTCCCTAATCACACCCCCCATTCCAAATCCATCCAAGACCCCAATGCTATAGATGTGGACCACATTCATCTCTCCCCCACAGATAGAGCCGAATATATGAAAAAGGGAAAATGTTTTGTATGTGGCAAACCTGGGCATATGGCCAGAGACCACAAGAAGGAAGGATTGACCTCCTCTCCACCACCCAGACCCCCCAGAAGCCCACAAAGAGTCAGGACTATCTCCACCGAATCAAAACTGGTTGAACTAGAGGACCCAATGAAGGAGTACTTAAATGCCCTCACCCAACGAAACATTCCAAAGGAAGAGATCCTCAAGGTTCTCTAAACATGCTTCATAGAAGAAGAAGAAGAAGAGGAGGACCGGACTGTAGCAGTAGTCTCTATCGAGGATTTTTAAAAAGGGAAGAAGACTCGACGCCATCTTCCCAATCTCTTGCTCCTGTATTTATGATGAACTCTCGTGTACAATCTATTTGCATCCCTGTCCTCATCTCTACTCGAGCAAAAGTCATCGAAACAAAAGCCCTGATTGATAGTGGAGCAACTGGGTGCTTTATCAATCTAACCCTCATTCAGAAGCACCAAATCCCTACCAAACCACTTGAAAAATCCATAAATGCACAAAATGCTGACGGAACCAGCAACCAAGCTGGGAAGATATCCTCTTTTGTTCCTATCACCATTACCATGAAAGGACAAACCAAAAGACTCAAAGCATATGTTATTTCTCTTGGAAAAGAAGATCTCATCCTCAGTCTCCCCTGGCTTAGAACAGCCAACCCCTCTATAGACTGGGCAACTGGTCAGATATCTTTATTGAAAACTCTCTCTCTCACCCCAGACCAAAGTCCTCAAAGATACCTATTGAGGTCTTTTAACCTTGACCCAGATCTCTGGACTGAACAAAACTTTACCAGATACCTTCAATCTTTAGCTATAAAAAAGGTCACCATCTTGATGGAAGCTGCCCAGAAATCAGCAAAAGGGAAGATCGAACTCTCAAAGGAATTTTCTAGCTTTTCCGACGTCTTTTCTGAAGAAGAACCAAAAGAGCTTCCACCACACAGAACATTTGACCACACCATCGAATTAAAACCTGATTTCATTCCGAAAGTAGGAAAGACCTATCCCCTGAATCCAAAAGAAGTGGAAGCATGTAAGACCTTTATTGATGAACACCTTCGTACTGGCAAAATAGTCTCATCCAAATCCCCTCAAGCAGCCCCCTTTTTTTTCGTATCAAAAAAGGATGGATCTCTTTGCCTGTGCCAAGATTACTGATACGTCAACAAAGCAACAATCAAAAACGCTTACCCCCTTCCCCTGATCTCTGACCTCATTGACAAACTGAAGAAAGCCAAATACTTCACCAAGTTTGACATTCAATGGGGATACAACAACATCCACATCAAACCGGAAGATCAGTGGAAGGCCACTTTTATCACCCCTTTTGGATTATATGAACCAACTGTTATGTTCTTCGGACAGTGTAATTCCCCCTCTACATTTCAAACATACATAAACAATGCCTTCAAAAACCTCATCACTGAGGGATGGCTCGTCATCTACATGAATGATGTCCTAATTTACTTGGAAAACTATGAAGAGCACTAGGAACATACCAAATGGGTACTCCAATGATTTAGAGAAGAGAAACTGCATCTCAAACTCTCTAAATGCCTATTTAATGCATCCGAAGTTGAATACCTAGGAATGATCATCAGACCTAGCAAAATTGCTATGGACACTATCAAACTGAAAGCAATTGCTGAATGGAAACCCCCCTCCTCAGTCAAAGGAGTTTGCTCATTCCTAGGATTTTGTAACTTCTACTGAAGATTCATCCCCTCCTTCTCCGATATTGCTCAACCCCTACTAGATCTCACCAAGAAAACCTCAATATGGAACTGGTCATCATCCCACCAGAATTCCTTCAAAGTTCTTCAAAACTCCTTCCTCTCCGCACCAATACTACAGATGCCAGACACATCTACCCCATTCTTTGTAATGACCAATGCCTCTCTTCTTGCCTCAGGAGGAGTCCTAATGCAAAAAGATGCCACAGGAGCCCTTCACCCCTGTGCATATTTCTCTCAGACCTTTGGATTTGCAGAACGAAACTATGACATCTATGATAGGGAACTCCTTGCTGTCATCCGAGTGTTACATACTTGGCAGCAATACCTCTTAGGAACGGGACATCCAGTAACAATACTCACGGATCACAAGAACCTGACCTATTTCTGAGAACCTAGGAAATTGTCTAGATGTCAGACCAGATGGCTTCTCTTTTTACAGGATTTTGACCTGTAGTTCAAACATCTATCTGGATCCCAAATGGGACCAGCCAATGCTTTAAGTTGAATCTCAGACGTCAACACCAGTAATGATAATATCTCAATCCTTCTACCTGACCAACTTTTCATCAATCTAATCGATGCTACATTAGCAGACAAAATTGCATCATCGACCCCTGATGACCCCTTTGTAAAGAAGGCACTGGATGTCCTTGCTTCCAACTCCTCTCTTTTCCCCAGAGCCCACAAAGAGGACTGAGCATACCTTGATGGCTGTCTCTACTTCAAAGGACACCTATATGTGCCAGAACCTGCTCGAAAGGACCTAATTTCACATGCTCACGATTCCCCTTCTGCTAGACATAGGGGACATTTTAGAACCATCAATTGACTCCAACAGGATTACTGGTGGCCTGGACTGACCACTCAGGTCAAAAACTACATTAAAGGTTGTGCTACTTGCCAAGTCAACAAGCCCAATACCCATCCGATCCTACCACCCCTCCACTCAATTCCATCACAATGCACTCATCCTTTCCAACAAGTCTCAGTTGACTTGGTCACCGACTGACCTCCTTCCAAGGGCTTTGACTCTCTTATGGTCATAGTTGACCATGGCCTTACAAAGGGGGTAATTCTCCTCTCTTGTCTAAAAACCATTGATGCAAAAGAAGTTGCCCAACTTTTTCATGATCATGTGTTCAAACATTTTGGACTACATGACAAATGTATCTCCAACAGAGGACTCCAGTTTGCCTTGGTATTTGCTAGAGAACTTAGACAACTCCTTAACTATGAAGTCGCCCTTTCCATGCCTTATCACCCCCAAACTGATGGAGAAACAGAACAGGTAAATCAGGAAGTCGAAATCTTCCTAAGAATATTCTATGATGGAAACCTGAACAAATGGTCTGAATTACTCCCTATCGCTGAATTCTGCCATAACTCCATAGTACATTCTACCACCCAACAAACTCCATTTGCTCTCATGATGGGCTACCAACCCCGTCCCTACCCGAAAATTGGAAAAACATTTGTCCCTGTACTACAATCCCAACTCTCCTCCCTAGAACACTCCAGAGGAGAAGCCCTAGAGGCACACAAAAAAGCAAGAAGACTCATGAGGGAACAAATCACCTCTAGATTCAAACCATGGAAAGTTGGAGATAAGGTATGGGTAGAAGGCCGAAATCTTGCCCTCCATCTCCCATTACATAAACTGTCACCAAAGTGACATGGACCCTTCGAAATCACACAGGTCTTATCTCCTATCACCTACTGACTAAAAATCCCTTCCACTTGGACAATTTGGGATATATTCCATGCATCTAACCTCTCTACCTATACCAAAACTGCCAAACATGGCCCTAACCACTCCTTACCTCCTCTAATTACTGTCAAGGGACAGGAACAATATGAAATCCACTCTCTTCTCACATACAAAGGTCCTGAAACTAAGTGGAAATTCCTTGTCTAGTGGGAAAGTTACTCTAGGACAGATTCGACATGGGAACCGGAAGCAAACATAGCCAAGGATGCCCCAGAAATACTGGCTGAATATAAGAAGAAATTCCCGAAAGTTTTCTCCTCCCTCATCCCCACTAAAAACCCTCCCTCTCATCGCAAAAAGTCCTCTCCAAACCATGCAATCTCTCACTGAGCCCACCTCCAACTTATTCATCAACAATGCCCCCATCATCCCTGTAACCACCACCCAACTCCCTCAGTATGCCAGGCACATACTTATCGCCTCCTTGCTGGATGACCTAGTCATCTCTCTAGGGATGGAGCGTACCGATGAGTTCACCAGGAATACCCCCCTTATCCTTGCAACCAGAGCTTATTATTCCTATGCCTCCATTCGCATTCTTCATTCCAGGATTGAGTCCTCTTGTACTATGGACTTCCAATTCATAACCATGGGCCACGTGTTGGTACATCACTAAACCTCTGTCCTTGACCTCCTCGAACATCTAGAGATGTTCGACATCATCGACCTCTTACCATTTGCAACCATTGGACATGTACTCTGTCCCATTCTACTTTCCCTTTCTATGGATGATTGGAGCTATTATTTTCATGATACTCTCCACCACGTTGAACCACCCCCTAGGGAACCTTCTCCTCCAGTAGTTCTCCAGCCTCTTCCTATTCCCCCCAGACGCTCCTCAACCTCACCTCCATCCACTACTTCGAACTCACCTACCACTACAACGTTGGTACCCTCCTCTCAAACTCTGAAGCGATCTTCTCACTGGAAGACCACTATAGTAGGACCTTATGGTCTACCCTCATCAGCAATGGGGAAGAATCAACAGAAGAAAGACGACATACCTGCAGAAGTTGTCATTCCTCCCCCATCCACCCTAACTTCAACCCCGTCCAGCACATCCACCCCCCCGGATGAACAAGAGGCATATTTCACGCAGGTCCCAGAAAGAACAGTCTTCCAACATGTCATTGGAGTCACTATCCATAGACCAGAGCAACCACCACCATCCGCCTCCCACTGATCTTCTCGGTGTTTTGAATGTGGAAGCACCAACCATTGGAAGCGAGATTGCCTCCAATATATTTGCCCTTACTGTTCCACTGCCACTCCAGGTCATTGGCAGCATGAATGCGTTCACACCCCTTGCACTTGTTCACGCACCCCTGTCCACTCTACCTATGGTTGCCCTTCTTGGGATGATGGACTACTTGAGGATGAATTCTTTGTTGATGACGAAGCAGAAGGAAACATGACTGGATCCCCTTACAGAGGGTATAGAGAGTTGTAAGTCAAGTGAGGTTCACTTGAAGCTAACACCGGGGTAATGTTACGATCTTTTTCTTTTCCTTCATCTAGTCCCTCTTTTCTTCACTATTACAAACAGACTGAGCTATTCCCATGGGCGTACACTTACAATAGCGTGCGCTATTTTAAACTTTAATCAACTCCTCAGACCCCTCGCTACCTATTCAATACCTTTCCATAGTCTTACCTTATTTTCCCATTGGTAGCATTCCTTATCTTTCACCTTATACTTTTCTCTCACCATTGCTATCTTCTGTTCGGACCTTATCTCCTCATATCATCCCTCTTCCTTGATGATACTCATAGTTCCCATTCCCACATAGCCACCTCCATGGACTATAAGTAGGCCGACTCTCTTCATGTAAACTCCAAGCTAGTTCTACACAATACCAGCTAGATTCTAGTCTCACCTCGATCCTTAAGTGGGAACCCTACCCCACTAAGTCTCTCTCCTTCATCACCATCTCAGACGACTGGAAATAGTGCCCCAGCATTGTGACTTCTTAGGAGCAGTCCATCCAACATACTCAGTCGGTCGACCTACTGTTGAGTGGTCACTATAGCTAGAGTCTACACTTTAGTGTAACAGGGGGTGCATGAGCAAGTGCAAGGGGTATGGACGCATTCATGCTGCCAATGACCTGGAGTGGCGGTAGAACAGTAAGGGCAGATATATTGGGGACAGTCATGCTTCCAATGGTTGGTACTTCCACATTCAAAACACTGAGAAGGTTGGTGGGAGGCTGGTGGTGGTTGCTCTGGTCTATGGATAGTGACTCTGATGACGCATTGGAAGACAGTTCCTTCTGGGACCTGTGTGAAATATGCCTCTTGTTTGTCCAGGGGGGTGGTTGTGCTGGATGGGGCTGGGGCTGGGGTGGATGGAGGAGGAGTGGCAGTTTCTGCAGGTTCGTCGTCTGCCTTCTGTTGATTCTTCCCCATTGCTGATGAGGGTAGACCATAAGGTCCTACTATAGTGGTCTTCTGGTGAAAAGATCGCTTTGGGGTTCAGGAGGAGGGTGCTGACATTGTAGTGGTAGGTGAGTTTGAAGTAGTGGATGGAGGTGAGGTTGAGGAGCATTTGGGGGGAATAGGAAGAGGTTGGGGGACTACTGGGGGAGAAGGTTCCCTGGGGGGAGGTTCGACATGGTGGAGAGTATCGTGAAAATAATAACTCCAGTCGTCCATTGAAAGGGAAAGTAAGATAGGACGGAGTACGTGTCCAATGGTTGCAAATGGTAAAAGATTGATGATGTCCAACATCCCTAGATGTTCGAGGAGGTCAAGGACTGAGGTGCAGTGATGTACCAAAGCATGGCCCATGGTTACGAATTGGGAGTCCCTAGTACAAGAGGGCTCAATCCTGGAATGAAGAATGCGAACAGAGGCATAGGAATAGTAAGCTTGGGTTGCAAGGATGAGGGGGGTGTTTCTGGTGAACTCATCGGTATGTTCTATCTCCAAGAAGATAACTGGGTCGTCTAGTAGGGAGGCAATGAGTATGCGTCTGGCATACTGAGGGAGTTGGGTAGTGGTTACAGGGATGATGGGGGCATTGTTGATGAATAAGTTGAAGGTGGGCTCAGTGGGAGACTGTATGATTCAGAGAAGACTTTTGCGATGAGGGTGAGGATTTTTAGTGGGGGTGAGGGAGGCAAAAACTTCTGGGAACTTCTCCTTATATTTGGTGAGAATTTCAGGGGCATCTTCGGCGATATTTGCTTCTGGTTCCCATGTCGAATCTGCCCTAGAGTAACCTTCCCACCAGACAAGGAATTTCCACTTAGTTTCAGAACCTTTGTGTGTGAGAAGGGAGTGGATTTCATATTGTTCCTGTCCCTTGACAGTAATTAGAGGAGGTAAGGAGTGGTTAGGGCCATGTTCAGTAGTTTCGGTGTAGGTAGAGAGGTTGGACATATGGAATATATCCCGAATTGTCCAAGTGGAAGGGATTTTTAGTCGGTAGGTGATAGGAGATAAGACCTGTGTGATTTCGAAGGGTCTGTGTCACTTTGGTGATAGTTTATGTGATGGGAGATGAAGGGCGAGATTTCGGCCTTCTACCCATATCTTATTTCCAACTTTCCATGGTTTGAATCTAGAGGTGATTTGTTCCCTCATGAGTCTTCTTGCTTTTTCATGTGCCTCTAGGGCTTCTCCTCTGGAGTGTTCCAGGGAGGAGAGTTAGGACTATAGTGCAGGGACGAATGTTTTTCCAATTTTCAGGTAGGGACAGGATTGGTAGCCCATCATGAGAGTGAACAGAGTTTGTTGAGTGATAGAATGTACTGTGGAGTTATGGCAGAATTCAGTGATAGAGAGTAATTCAGACCATTTATTCGGATTTCCATCACAGAATATTTTCAGGAAGGTTTCAACTTCTTGATTTATCCATTCCATTTCTCTGTCGGTCTGGGAGTGATAAGGCATGGAAAGGGTGACTTCATAGTTAAGGAGTTGTCCAAGTTCTCTGACAAATACGGAGGCAAACTGAGGTCCTCTGTCAGAGATACATTTGTCATGTAGTCCAAAATGTTTGAACACATGATCATGGAAAAGTTGGGCAACTTCTTTTGTGTCAATGGTTTTTAGACAAGGGAGGAGAATTACCCCCTTTGTAAGGCCATAGTCAACCATGACCATAAGAGAGTCAAAGCCCTTGGAGGGAGGTAAATCAGTGACCAAGTCAACTGAGACTTGCTGGAAAGGACAAGTGCATTGTGATGAGATTGGATGGAGGGGGGGTAAGACTGGGTGAGTATTGGGCTTATTGGTCTGGCAAGTAGCGCAGCCCTTAATGTAGTTTTTGACCTGAGTGGTCAGTCTGGGCCACCAGTAGTCCTCTTGGAGTCGGTTGATGGTTCTAAAATATCCCCCATGTCCAGCGGAAGGAGAATCATGAGCATGTGAAATCAGACCCTTTCGAGCAGATTCAGACACATAAAGGCATCCTTTGAAGTAGAGACAGCCATCAAGGTATGCCCAGTCCTCTTTGCAAGCTCTGGGAAAAAGGGAGGAGTCAGAGGCAAGGGCATCTAGTGCTTTTTTTACAAGGGGGTCATCAGGGGTCGACAATGCAATTTTGTCTGCTAATGCGGCATCGATTAGGTTGATGAAAAGTTGGTTGGGTAGGAGGGTTGAGATATTATTGTTACTGGTGTTGACATCTGGGATTTAGTTTAGAGCATCAGCTGGTCCCATTTGGGACCCAGGTAGATGTTTGAACTGCAGGTTGAAATCCTGTAAGAAGAGGAGCTATCTAGCCTGTCGTCTAGACAATTTTCTAGGTTCTCGGAAATAAGTCAGGTTTTTGTGATCAGTGAGTATGGTTACTGAATGACCCGTTGTCGTTGTTTGGGAGAAGATGAAGAGGATGCTAGGTATATCCCTCAAGCTTTTCCTTGGGCCCAATCTTACTATAAACTGGTGACTGACAACTAGTCTACCAGGTCAATCAATAGAATACTACTGAATGAGTTGCAACTTAG
>JBBPLB010000390.1:0-11583 GCA_038089595.1 Bothia castanella
GTCAGTTAAAGGCAAGTTACTAAAGACTGCCAAGAAACTCAATCATAGCTACAAGAAGACTCTAAACAAACATTGTCAAAAGTAACTATCACTCTAAATACTCCACTGCCATCTATATCACTATGAGCGGAAACTCAGAAAACTATTCCCAAGTATTTTCACTACCACCAGTTAGCATCACTGCTACTGAATATTATACTGTAGCTGAATGAATTGCCACTGTTCAAAAGCAGTGGAACAACCACTTTCAGACAGAAGAATCCAAGCTACAAAACCACCTATGAGATTCTATATATCATTGGGTAGCCCACCTTTGCACAGTACATTCTGTACAGATTTATCCTCCAAATCATGGAGACATTCCTATCTATTCACCTAATACTGAGACTATAACAATACTCAAACCCCAAGCAGGTGAGGTAATAATAATACCTGCTGAATCCACCTGTAGTGACTGTGCTACTATAAGCAAAGAACTCAGTGACAACAACAATGATTGAAGTCTAACCTTAGCTCTAAAGGAGGAACTCTTAAGGGCATTAGACTTCCAAGCAAGTACTGCACCTATCATTATTCCACCCAACAATCCTATAATACCACCTATAGGTACCTTTATCCAAGATATACAAAATGGCAGGTTTACACAATTAGACCCCCAAGGAGATATAGACTGCAGAAGGACTGAATATATTATACCAAACAGTACCCCCACAACAAATACCAATACTACTACATTTACAGAACCAGCTGCCTATTATACCTCCTCCACCACAGCCATCCATGCAAACACCTCCACAACCCCCACCATATCTAGGGAACCTAGTGAATGGAGTGGGAATTCTATAGGAACTTATTTCTCACCATCAGTTTGTCCATCAACAACTGGAGAGACACATAGAGCAAGTCCACCTAATATATGGATATCAGGACTGAACAAGAATTCTGATTTTGGCCTGGGAATTCAAGATCATACCATATATAACCTATGAGTGCCCAAGCTATTGCCTTTACTAAGAGTTGTTCTATAAGATAACCCAAAGTATCTCTATATATCTACACCCTGAGGAACCAAACCACCATAACCCCTGAAAATATCAAGGAATAAACATACCAATTGAAAGCTTAACCATCAATAGTATATATACAATTTTCCTTATCTGTCAGTCTATCAGTAAGAGCAGGCTACACTAACTATCTCTAACTAATACGATACCCCACAATCCCCCTTCACATCCCCACCAGGAACAGATAACATTTCTGAGATTAGCATGGAGATATAGGGTTACATAATTTAAATGAAAGCCCTACCTGATCCATACTATATTACTTATTTGTCAGGGTCACCCCAGGAATTAACCATGCATCTAGACCTAGGAATAAGGGACAACCGAACAAACCCCTGAAACTACATTACGTTATGGGATGAGAACACCATTAATATAAACTCGCTCCCAGTAGAATAAACAAACTTTTCTCTTCACTCAAACCATCGCTACCCTCCTTTTGTGAGTTGTCACATGTTAGAACATATAGGCTACTAACAGGATGGAATAGTATCATGGACCCAACCTCTGAATATCAGCACTGTCGTGACCATGGCATCTTTATTTACGTTTGCCTTGCATCTACCAATGTCAGGTATGCACTTGGCTATGAACTCATTTGGCTGCCACATGCCTTTGCTCAAATCGCTATCTATGCTGAGCAACATGGCAAGGCAAGGCAAGTTTTTATTGGAATACTAAATCACATCATCAACCATTGAGGTGACTGCTTGAACATCGAAGTCCTACCATCACCCCAACATCACCCTCCTACCACATCATCCTTTCTACTACATGTACCAGACTATTGGTATAAGGCTAGCCATTTCCAAAAGTTACATCATACTGTTTTGCATGCATTGTGCAGACCCCCTCCTCAACTGTATACTCTTACAGATTCATGTCCTATATATTTCATTCCTAAAGCAGAGAAAACTCTGTTTCCTACTAAAGCTACAACCCCTCCTATCTCTGTTCACCTTCATCCCACATACCAGTTTTCATTAACTGCCTCACCAAACTACTACATTAGCACAATTCAAGTGATAACTAGTTAGTAACAACACAAGTGGTAGATGTTCTCAGAGGTAAACTAAGTAAACAAGTGACTAAAGACCAACACAAGTCAAAGTGGCAGTAATGATAATACAACACTTTGAACCCCCAACTACAGAAGACTTAGTCAAGCATGAGTAGATAACTAAAGACTTGATTGAGTACCTATTTGGTTGCTTGCTTCAACACTGTTAAGAAATAGACAGAGACACAATATATCCCCAATACCATGTTCATGTAACCATTCAACTCACTGGTCAACATTGTGGAAATTCTGAGATCCACTGGCACTATCATCATTGCAGATTCCTTTATCTGAAAATTCATGCCAGAGTCCTTAATCAAACATTAAATAGCATCTGAGACTCAATGCACCAACAAGACCCCATTAACTATCCAGACCAACCTGTGAGCAAGAAACTCTGTGACCCCTTAGCATCATCCTTCCCAAGGATAAGTCCAACAACATTATGGACTGTCCTGACCCTCATCACCAATGTACCACAAGATCAGGAAGAAATAGACCTACTCTTACAAGGAACTGGCATAAATAGTGATGAGTCTATTCAAAGAGTACAAAGTCCACCTGAATAAAATAAAATAAAACACACTAACAAAGTACAAACATAACCAGTAAATTATACAAACAACTACTCCAATAACAAGTCTAATGGAATCACATACTACAGTTACTATTCACAACCACTCTAATCTAGCTCAAGTAGAAGAGTTGGAGAGTCATGAACTGGTTGTACATTCACTTCTCACTGACCTAGAAAACTGTCTGAACCTACATTGGGGACAGATAGAAAGAAACATACATCCAACTACATATCATGCTGAAGTTACCTTTAGACTCACTAATCTAGAATGTGGAAGCCTTGACATCCACTGGCACTGTAATTCTTGTCATTTTATCTATATATAGGCCAGAGGCCTAAACAGAGTCCTGAACACTCTATGGGAGCAATTGCATGAAGCACGCCCTGATATTTTCCCTATAGCCCAAACCAGTGAACTACTATGTGACCCTTTTGAGGCACCTTTTTCTAGACTTTCCTTACAACACTTGAGGAATATATTAGCTCAAATCCTTACTAGCCAACCAGGGCAGGAAGGAAATAATACTGCACCCATTAACCTCACTGGTCCCAATGGTGCTGAATAGTCTCATCCTCCTTCAGTAGAGTGAATCAAGGGCAATTATTATCTGTTCTCTACAGATGACCTACATGAAAATCATATCATGCTGAGTCAGTAAACAACTCCACACAACCACTACACTACCAATCAATAGTCCATACTATGACCTAATACTCTACCAAGTTTTGTAATATTTGACTAAGCTGTTCTGGATATATGAATTTTTCATTGAGCATTTGTTTTGATAGAATCTTAGTACTACTGTAGCTAGTTAAATAGTGCTAATCATGTAAACTGGCCTAAGATAGGAGCTTCAGATCATGTGATCAGAATCACATGATCCTTGTTACATAATCATTGTCTTGCCTGGACTGCACAGCCTCCCAGAAACAGGAACAGATCTAGATTTCATAGAACCCAATGTGATGACCATTCAATCAATTTCAAATGATTGCATTGGGAATTTGAAATATCACATCACCAGTAACTATGGAGATCAAGGCAGTGATTAATCTCCTTCATTTCCAATTCCCCATTCATTCCTGTGCCATTGCTATGTCAATGAAATTGATATTCATGAAATGAATGAAAAGCAATGCTGTAACCTTGTCATAGCCTTGTCATAGACTTGTCAGAGATTCCCCTGGGATTTTCCCAGATCTGGGTAACCATGTGTAAAATTAAGGCACCACCTCATTTCATTTGAGAAGCATGACAACCAGATCTAGATCTAGAGATTCAGATCTCACTCAAATGGGAGTTTGGAAATGGACTAATTGGGCCAGCATAGCCACTTGCAAATGTATATAAGGAGACTGATTTGGCAGATAAGAGAAGGGCGAAGATTTGAAGATAAGATAATAAGATAAGATCCACTAAGATAGTAACACTACTAGGATACTTAAGCTTTATCTTGTCTAAACAATCTTCAAGTATATTGACAAACAATTAGTAATCAGCACTAAAGTAGAAAGCTATGACCATATTAGGGTGACTTACTAAGCAGAAAAAAGCCCCTGACTATATCATCATCAACTGATACAGTGCCACTAAGTAGAAAAGCACTAGCTATTGGTTGAGTGTACTCCTTTACAAATCAGGTCTTTATTGATCCAATAAATAAGGTATCAACTAACTATCATAAGGACAAATAGAGTGATACATAAGGGAAGGGTGACAGATACTTTCCCACACACATTTAGAAGGAGATTCCCACACACAGCCTGAAATACTAGGTTTTTGTCTAAAGAAGCTATTTCTCAACAATAATAGATACACACATCAAGCTGTGTATCTAGAATCTTACATCATCCAAGTACCTCTTTAAGACAACACAGGTACAGCCACACTCCTCAAGAGTGTCAAGCAGTAACAAACAAAGATACTTCAGTAGACACACTTACTCTAGTAACTTATTCCTCAACATCAACAGTTACACACATCAAGCTGTGTACCTAGGATATTACATCATACTATTACCTATTTAGGATAAATCAGGAACAGCCATAGCACTCAAGTGTCAAGCACAAACAAACAAACAAAGAGAAATTAGTGTATGAAGCCTATTGAATAGTACTTTGACATATTTATTTGAGAAATTTATTTCTCAACCATAATAGTTACATACATCAAGCTGTGTACCCAGGATATTACATCATACCATTACCTGTTTAAGATAAATCAGGTACAGCCACAGCACCTAAGGATAAGGAAGTAATTAGTATACAAAGTGGTACTAGTATGCAATCTATTGAGAAGACCTTTGACACACTGGTATTCATTAATAGTCAACCTCTTTACCCTAATCAAGCTAGGAAGAAGCCAACCCCAGTCTAGAAGATAATAATCTGTGACTAGGAAGAACAACCAGAGATCCAATTCACTAAGTACAATCTGTTGTTTGTTATTCCACCATTGAACTACTAAAGGTTAGTTGTCTATCCATCAGTCAATAGTGAGATTGGGCCTGGAGGAAGGATTGAGGAATACTCCTAGCATTCTATTCATCTTTTCCTAAACAATGACATCACTGTAGCATGCTCTTCAATGTCTGTCATGGCATTTCGTTAGTACATCCTTAAACATTGGCAACGACCTATACACATCCTCTGATGTCCCTCAACCAGACTTGCATGCATTGTCAATGTCCATCGGCATGCCCTCAATGTCAGCACACTTGACATTGAGTAGTCTGCATTGCAAGTTGACTGAACTTAAATGTTAGACTTGTGATAACTACACAGCTAATACTAATGGCACTACATTGGTGACTACTAATTGTGCAGTTGGGAGATAGTGAAGTAGGAAAAAGTGTTTGTGAGAAAGTGTCAGGCTTATATACTGGAATGAGTTGCAGTGCCATATTTGGAACAATTGTCAACTGTGGTCCAAATGTGGAATGCAACTCATTCCAGTATATAAGCCCAACACTTTCTCATGAACACCTTTTCTCTCTTCATCTCCTGTCTCCTCCACTTCAATGTTCCCTTGTACTACTTACCTATTAACTTAATCTACTAACTAATGTAATGTATGCCATGTATCAATAGTATTGGATCAAAATCCTAGTATCCACTATGTGTTACAAATAAATGGAGTTTGTACAATACTGAATCCACACATCCACAGGTTCCACAAGTTTCATCACCACTGTGGTGCTAGAAACCTTAGTATCCATAGTATCCACTGCAACAATAGGATTTGTACAATGCTGAATCCACACATTCACAGATCCCCAAGTTTCATCACTACTGTGGTGCTTCACAACATGAATGCCCAATGGTGATTGGTTGCCATGTAGCATGGGAACTGCTTACTTGATTCAAGTCATTCCAGTTTATATTCTGTTACCCAACACTGATGGAACTCTTTCTCATTTCTATAGTACAATATAGTAGTATTAGCTTGTATTACCAGCGTCCAAAACCAAGTGTGATCTCAAAGTATAGACGTAATTTTGTACAATGTGAAATCATCTGAAGTACATTACAGAGAAGAATGAAGGAAACACGTCATGTAGAATGACACCATTGTGCAAGTACCAGTGAGTTAGATGCTTCTTGCAGGCTGAATTTAGTCTGATTATTCATGATGTTATTAGAATTTCTGATAATCCCCTTGTTTGTGGCAATCAGGACTACATAGGATACAAGTTAGTGTCAGGAAGTATGTGCAACATAGATTTGATGTCTGACACTGCTATAGGATACAAAGTCACTTGAGCCTAAGATGTTCATGTCCCTTTCAAAATTAAGTGTGTCTGTTCAATTCCTTTCCATTGAACATATGCTAACCAAACTTAATCAGCATCCTGAAATCCATTTGTTCACTCTTCAAGATCAAGGTTAGTAACTTTCTAGTGGCAATCAAATGACTTAATGTATCCTACAGTTATTAGACATGTGATATAGCAGTTCTTATTGAAAACTATGCAACATGGATGCTGATAAAAGAGTGGACCACTGACTCCATCTCTTTTCCTGACCTGGAAAAGAGACTGTATCAACTAGGGTCTTATGAGTATACTCACTGGAAAGACCTTTTCAAACAGGTCAAAGTTGCCTCTGACCTAACAAAGAAGCATCTAATCTCTGCTGTCAACATCATCACTGAGGAGGCAAAAGCTCAAGGAATTTCTATCTCTGATGAAAAATCAGAATCACCACTTCCAGGCTCATCATTCAGTCTGCAACCTGCCAGCAAACCTGGGTTGCTATCCCCAGTCTTATTGTCTAGCTACCACCCTTCCAAGGAGCCCAAAAGGCTGTGATCTCTAGTTGTAATGTCCAGTCAGTGCTCCAGTGGACTCATCTCACACAAACACCATAAGCTGGCTGTGAGCAGGTATCTCAATCTTGACACTGAGGATGATGAAGAGATAACAGAGTCTGAGATAGACAAGGACATACATAGAGATCTAGAACATCTGAAGGAGGTTGAGCCTTCAGGACTACAAGTTTTGGTGGATGATCTGAATGCCATCACCAATCATTACACCATAGTTGCCCCTCACCATTCCTTGAATATCAACCACATTCCCTTTGAGATAAGGTTGGACAAAAATGACAACACAAGATGCTACTATATGGAATTCTATTCCCATAGGTGATAGATCTGAATGCAAGTGTCTGATTCTTAATGTATGATTCTTACTAGTGCATATGGCCCACTTCATTCTTGCAGACATCAAACCTCATGTGCCCAGAACTACAATCATTCCTTGGCTCCTCTGAAGGTTCTACATAAAAGCCTTCTCTCCTGCTGCCATTCAGTATGCTCTGAACCCTTCCCATCAAAATGTGGTGTGTGATATCACCCTTGTCCCTCTTGTAGAGGCCCACCATATTTTCTCCACCAGACCCATTCTACCTCTGAAAAGCTGGGTGTGAATTAGGAGAGGAATGTATAAGAAGGACCTGGTGTATGTATTCACTTGTGACAATGACATGGTCAACATTCTAGTTGTCCTATGCACTCATGCATATGATCTTCTCAGGAGCTCAAACATTCATGTTTTATTCAATTGACAGACTGCCTACAAAGCTTGACTTGATCTTTCCACCATTAAGAATTCCAGGGGTGTCATGGCTTTCAAATGCAACAATTCATTATACTTCACTGGCCTGCTTCATGTCTCGCTGATGAAGGACAATGTCAAACATGTCCTCATACCACACTTAGAGGAATTCATAATGTTCATGGAATCTGGCATTGATCTATCTCTCATGAAAGAAAGCTGTATCATGCTTTCTTCTCAGTTCTGGATACAAGGCAACACTGTTTGTTCATTGTCCCAGGAAAGATAAATTTGCACTCATACTTGTTGGTGATCATGCAGATGAAATCCACCCAATTAGCAAGTATCACAGAAAGAAGGGTGAGGTAAAGTTGGTGGATTCATGGCTCTCCTGCAACAATATTTTCCTGGCTTACCCGTATCACTATAGTTAATTTGTCTATGTCTATAGTTCATTTCATCCCTTATTGCTGTGTATTATCATCACTTTAGTTGCAATTAATGTTGATACTTGCATTTCTCTGTATTTTGTCACCCTACTGACCTGCACAAAAATCATACCATGTTAAGTCAGTAAACAACACCACACAACCACTACACTACTAAGGAATAGTCCATACTATGATCTAATACTCTACCAAGTTTCATAATATTTAACTAAGCCATTCTGAAGATATGAATTTTTCATTGAACATTCATTTTAATAGAATCTTAGCACTACTGTAGCTAGTTAATTAGCACTAATCATGTAAACTGGCCTAAGATAGGAGCTTCAGATCATGTGATCAGAATCACATGATCCTTGTTATATAATCATTGTCTTGCCTGGACTGCACAGCCTCCCAGGAACAGGAACAGATCTAGGTTTCATAGAACTCAAGGTGATGACTAGTCAATCAATTTCAAATAATTGCATTGGGAATTTGAAATATCACATCACCAGTAACTATGGAGACCAAGGCAGTGATTAATCTCCTTCATTTCCAATTCCCCATTCATTCCTGTGCCATTGCTATGTCAATGAAATTGATATTTATGAAATAAATGAAAAGTATTGCCATAACCTTGTCATAACCTTGTCATAGCCTTGTCATAGACTTGTCAGGGATTCCCCTGGGAATTTCCCAGATCTGGGTAACCATGTCTAAAATTAAGGCACCATCTCATTTCATTTGAGAAGCATGACAACCAGATCTACAATAGATCCAGAGATTCAAATCTCACCCAAATGGGAGTTTGGAAATGAACTAATTGAGCCAGCATAGCCACTCTGTAAATGTATATAAGGAGACTGATTATGCAGATAAGAGAAGAGTGAAGATTTAGAGATAAGATAATAAGATAAGATCCACTAAGGTAGTAACACTACTAGGATACTTAAGCTTCATCTTATTCAAATAATCTTCAAGTACACTGACAAACAATTAATAATCAGCACTAAAGCAGAAAGCTATTACTATATTAGGGTGACTTACTAAGCAGAAAAAGCCCCTGATTACATCATCATTAACTGATACAGTACCACTAAGCAGAAAAGCACTAGCTATTGGTTGAGTGTACACTTTCACAAATCAGATCTTCGTTGAACCAATAAACAAGGTATCAACTAACCATTGTAAGGACACATAGAGTGACCCTTAAAGGAAATATTACAGATACTTTCCCACACACATTTAGAAGGAGATTCCCACACAAAACCTGAAATACTAAGTTTTTCTTGAAGAATTTATCTTTCAACAACAACAAATACACACATCAAGCTGTATACCTAGGATATTACATCATACTGTTACCTGTTTAAGATAAATCAGGTACAGCCACAGCCATCAAGTGTCAAGCAGAAACAAACAAACAAAGAGACATCAGTGTATAAAGTCTACTGAATAGTACTTTGATACATTTATTTGAGGAATTTATTTCTCAACCATAACAGTTACACACAACAAGCTGTGTACCCAGGATATTACATCATACCACTACCTGTTTAAGATAACTCAGGTACAGCCACAGCACCTAAGGATAAGGAAATAATCAGTATACAAAGTGGTACTTGTGTGTAATCTACTAAAAAGACCTTTGACACACTTGTACTCATTAATAGTCAACCCCTTTACCCTAATCAAGCTAGGAAGAAGCCAACCCCAGTCTAGAAGATAATAATCTGTGACTAGGAAGAACAACCAGAGATCCAATTTACTAAGTATAATCTGTTATTTGTTATTCCATCATTGAACTACTGAAGATTAGTTGTCTACCCATCAGTCAATAGTGAGATTGGGCCTGGAGGAAGGATTGAGGAATACCCCTAGCATTCTATTCATCTTTCCTAAACAACAACACTGCTTATTATCATTACCATCTTAGTCACTTTCTATTATTGCCTGACTAATTGTCCTAACCACCATTGAATTTTGTCTCCCACACTTCAGCTCACAATTGGACTCTGATCGCCTGATGGCTGTCAGTATATCACCCCCCAGTTGCCTATTTACTTTTAATGAGGTCTAAAATATTTACTTTTGAGATACTTAATGCAACTTATAAAATATATTATTTTCATAACAACAACAGTTCTCACTTAATATTATCTTTTCTGGAACAATGAAAATAATATCTGATATACAAATGATATAAGATAATCTTGCAACAAACATTATAATATATATAAAAGATAACATTTGAAATCTGGTTATCTCGCCTTCAAAATTTCACTCAACAGATAATATTGAGAAGCATTTTTAGGTTAGCATTACAATAAAATATGTATTTAAACTCAAAATATAATCCATTATATTTTATACTCAAATACCTTTTGAAATATATTTAGAAGCCCTCAAAATATTGAAAATCCTGATGTGTTATACATCTTGCACAGTTGACCTACCCTTACAAATAGTTTATATATAATTTTACTTCTTGCCATTATGTATTGTGCCAATAAATTTCGCCAGCATGTAAAAGATAAATATAAATAACCCATGTGACCTACCACTACAAGGGTTTATATTATCTTTTACATATTAGACTTACAGCACTTTGCAAATCTCTATGGAAAATGCATCGCAAACAACTCATTAGCTAAGGATTGCTGAGGCAGGACCCCAAAGGCATTGTCACACATGTGAGTTGTGTGACCTGTAGCTTGAGTCTTTGCCTGCATCATGTCACCAACACCAGAGCCTGAGGAAAAAGTCCATACATTCAATGTCTCACTGACTGTTTACACTCTTCTAAAGAAGACTGCTACTAGGGGTGCTCATAGAGCAGCCACTGTGAAGGAAGAAAAGTCGGTCAAGGTCAAAGAGTTGCCCTTCACTATCGATGAGGACAACTACATCAATTTCCTAACCAGTCTGCTCGAAAAACATGGACAGGAGTAGTACAAGGTATCAGAAAAATGTTGCTTCCTATTCAAGTATATGCCACCAAAGTTGAGAGGGTCAGTTCTTTTTTTTATATCTTTTCAGCACCCTGAGTCTGATGTATACTAGTCAGCGCTCTGGTGATGGAATGGACGTTGACAATACGTCTGACTACAAAGAAATGGTACAAAAGAACATGAACACAATGCCAGCAATATGAAGATATTTGTTGATATGATGTTACGATCTTTTCTTTTTCTTTGTCTAGCCTTCCTTTCCTTCACTATTACAAACAGACTGAACTATTCCCGTGGGTACACACTTACAATAGCGTACGCTATTTCAAACTTTAACTAACTCCTCGGACCCTCTGCTACCTATTCACCATCTTTCCATAGCCTTATCTTATTTTCCCATCGGTAGCATTCTTTATCTTTCACCTTATACTTTTCTCTCACCGTTG
>JBBPLB010000391.1:0-11570 GCA_038089595.1 Bothia castanella
TACCCTAATCAAGCTAGGAAGAAGCCAACCCCAGTCTAGAAGATAATAATCTGTGACTAGGAAGAATGACCAGGGATCCAATTCACTAAGTATAATCCATTGTTTGTTATTCCACCGTTGAACCACTGAAGGTTAGTTGTCTACCCATCAGTCAATAGTGAGATTGGGCCTGGAGGAAAGATTGAGGAATACCCCTAGCATTCTATTCATCTTTTCCTGAACAACGACAACGAGAGGCTTCAATTCTAGAGTGGAGGATACGAACAGAGGCATAGGAATAATAAGCTCACATTGCAAGAATTAGAGGGGTATTCCTGGTGAACTCATTGGTACATTCCATCCTTAAGGAGATGACCAGGTCATCCAGTAAGGAGGCAATAAGTATGCACCTGGCATACTGGGGGAGTCGAGTGGTGGTGACAGGGATGACTGGAGAGTTGTTGATGAGAAGGTTGGAGGTGGGTTCAGTGGGGGACTGCATGGTTTAGAGAAGATTTTTTGTGACGAGGGTGAAAGTTTTTAGTGGGGGTGAGGGAGGTGAACACTTCCAGGAATTTCTCCTTATATTTGGTAAGTATTTCAGGGGTATCCTCGGCAATGTTTGCTTCTGGTTCCCATGTTGATTCTGCTCCAGAGTAACCTTCCCACCAGACAAGGAATTTCCGCTTAGTTTCGGGACCTTTGTGTGCAAGAAGGGAGTGGATTTCATATTGTTCCTGTCCCTTGATGGTGATTGGGGGAGGTAAGGAGTGGTTAGGGCTGTGTTCAGCAGTTTCAGTGTAGGTAGAGAGGTTGGATGCATGGAATATATCCTGAATTGTCCAAGTAGAAGGGATTTTTAGTCAGTAGGTGATAGGAGATAAGACCTGTGTGATTTCGAAGGGTCCGTGTCACTTTAGTAACAGTTTATGTGATGGGAGATGGAGGGCAAGATTTCGGCCTTCTACCCATATCTTATCTCCAACTTTCCATGGTTTGAATCTAGAGGTGATTTGTTCTCTCATGAGTCTTCTTGCTTTTTTGTGCACCTCTAGGGCTTCTCCTCTGGAGTGTTCTAGGGAAGAGAGTCGGGATTGTAGTGCAGGGACAAATGTTTTTTCCAATTTTCGGGTAGGGACAGGGTTGGTAGCCCATCATGAGAGCGAATGGAGTTTGTTGGGTGGTAGAATGTACTGCAGAGTTATGGCAGAATTTGGCGATAGGGAGTAATTCGGACTATTTATTCAGGTTTCCATCACAGAATATTCTTAGGAAGGTTTCAACTTCTTGATTTACCCGTTCTGTTTCTCCGTCAGTCTGAGGGTGATAAGACGTGGAAAGGGCGACTTCATAGTTAAGGAGTCGTTCAAGTTCTCTGGCAAATACTGAGGCAAACTGGGGTCCTCTGTCGGAGATACATTTGTCATGCAGTCCAAAACATTTGAACACATGATCATGGAAAAGTTGGGCAACTCCTTTTGTGTCAATTGTTTTTAGACAAGGGAGGAGAATTACCCCCTTTGTAAGGTCATGGTCAACCACAACCATAAGAGAGTCAAAGCCCTTGGAGGGAGGCAAATCAGTGACCAAGTCAACTGAGACTTGCTGGAAAGGACAAGTGCATTGTGATGGGATTGGATGGAGGGGGGGTAGGACTGGATGAGTATTGGGCTTATTGGCCTGGCAAGTAGTGCAGCCCTTAATGTAGTTTTTGACCTGAGTGGTCAGTCCAGGCCACCAGTAGTCCTGTTGGAGTCGATTGATGGTTCTAAAATGTCCCCCATGTCTGGCAGAAGGGGAATCGTGAGCATGTGAAATTAGGTCCTTTCGAGCAGGTTCTGGCACATATAGACATCCTTTGAAGTAGAGACAGCTATCAAGGTATGCCCAGTCCTCTTTGCAAGCTCTGGGGAAAAGGGAGGAGTCGGAAGCAAGGACATCTAGTGTCTTTTTTACAAGAGGGTCATCAGGGGTTGACAATGCAATTTTGTCCGCCAGTGTGGCATCAATTAGGTTGATGAAGAGTTGGTCAGGTAGAAGAGTTGAGATGTTATCATCATTGATATTGACATCTGAGATTCGACTTAGAGCATCAGCTGGTCCTATTTGGGATCCAGGTAAGTGTTTGAACTGTAGGTTGAAATCCTGTAGAAAGAGGAGCCATCTGGCCTGTTGTCTAGACAGTTTCCTTGGTTCTCGGAAATAGGTTAGGTTTTTGTGATCAGTGAGTATTGTTACTGGGTGTCCTGTTCCAGAGAGGTATTGTTGCCAGACATGCAGCACTCTGATGACAGCTAGGAGTTCTCTATTGTAGATGTCATAGTTTCATTCTGCAGGTCTGAAGGTCTGGGAGAGGTAGACACATGGGTGTAGGGCTCCTGTTGTGTCTTTTTGCATTAAGACTCCCTCTGAGGCGAGGAGAGAGGCATTGGTCATTACAAAGAATGAGCTGGAAGTGTCTGGCATCTGTAGTATTGGTGCGGAAAGGAAGGAGTTCTGAAGAATTTCAAAGGAGTTCTGGTGAGATGATGACCAGTTCCATGTTGAGGTTTTCTTAGTGAGGTCCAGTAGGGGTCGAGTAATATTGGAGGAGGGAATGAACCTTTGGTAAAAGTTGCAGAAACCTAGAAATGAGCAAACTCCCTTAACTGAGGAGAGAGGTTTCCATTCAGTGATTGCTTTTAATTTGACTGGATCCATGGCAATCTTGCCAGGTTTAATGATCATTCCTAGGTATTCGACTTTGGATGTGTTAAACAGGTATTTAGAAAGTTTAAGGCATAACTTCTCTTCTCTAAACCGTTAGAGTACTCTTTTGGTACGTTTCTGGTGCTCTTCATAGTTTTCCAAGTAAATCAGCACATCATCTATATAGATGACAAGCCATCCTTTAGTGATGAGGTCCTTAAAGGCATCATTCATATATGTCTGGAATATGGAGGGAGAGTTACACTGTCCAAAGAACATGACAGTCAGTTCATATAATCCGAAAGGGGTGATAAAGGCAGCTTTCCACTGATCTTCCAGTTTGATGCAGATGTTATTATATCCCCATCAGATGTCAAACTTAGTGAAGTATTTGGCTTTTTTTAATTTATCGATGAGGTCAGAGATCAGGGGAAAGGGATAAGCATTTTTGACAGTTGCTTCATTGACGTATCGATAATCTTGGCATGGGCAAAGGGATCCATCCTTCTTGGGTACGAAAAAGAAAGGGGCTGCTTGGGGTGACTTGGATGGGACTATTTTGCCTGTGTGAAGATGTTCATCAATGAAAGTTTTGCAAGCTTCCATCTCCTTCAGATTTAAGGGGTAGGTTTTTCCAACTTTTGGAATGAAATCGTGTTTCAACTTGATGGTATGGTCAAAGGTTCTATGTGGTGAGAGCTCTTTTGGTTCTTCTTCAGAAAAGATGTTGGAAAAGTCAGAAAATTCTTTAGGGAGGTCAATCTTCCCTTTTTCTGTTTTCTGGGCTGCTTTAGTCAAGATGGTGACTTTTTTTATAGCTAGGGATTGAAGATATCTGGTAAAGTTTTGTTTGGTCCAGAGATCTGGATCGAGGTTAAAAGACCTCAATAGGTATCTTTGAGGGCTTCAGTCTGGGGTAAGAGAAGGAGTTTTCAATAAAGATATCTGACCAGTTGCCCAGTCTATAGAGGGGTTGGCTGTTCTGAGCCAGGGGAGGCCGAGGATGAGATCTTCTTTTCTTAGAGAAATAACGTATGCCTTGAGTTTCTTGGTTCATCCTTTCATGGTAATGGCGATTGGAACAAAAGAGGATATCTTTCCAGCCTGGTTGCTGGTTCCATCAGCATTTTGTGCATTTATGGGTTTTTCAAGTGGTTTGGTGGGAATTCAGTGTTTCTGAACAAGACTAGATTGATGAAGCACCTGGTTGCTCCACTATCAATCAGGGCTTTTGTTTCAACGACTTTTGCTTGAGTAGAGATGAGGACAGGGATGCAAATAGATTGCACATGAGAGTTCATCATAAATACAGGAGCAAGAAATTGGGAAGATGGCATTGAGTCTTCTTCCCTTTTTAAAAATCCTTGATAGAAATAACTGCTACAGTCTGGTCCTCCTCCTCTTCTTCTTCTGCGAAGCATGTTTGGAGAACTTTGAGGATGTCTTCTTTCGGAATATTTCACTGGGTGAGGACATTTAAGTACTCCTTCATTGGGTCTTCTGGTTCAGCTGGTTTCAATTCGATGGGGATAACCCTGACTCTTTGTGGGTTTCTGGGAGGTCTAGGTGGTGGAGAGGAGGTCGATTCTTCTTTTTTGTGGTCTCTGGCCATATGCCCTGGTTTGCCACATATGAAACATTTTCCCTTTTTCATGTATTCGGCTCTATCTGTGGGAGAGAGACAAATGTGGTCCACATCCATGGCATTTGGGTCTCGGGTGGATTTAGAATGGGAGGGATGACTGAGGAAATACTTTTTCCCTTGGAAGAGAGCGTTGACTCGTCTGATATGGTTATAGAAGAGGTTGGATTTTTTGATCCATTCTTTCAGAGTGGTGGGTTCCTTTTTACAAGATAGAACTTTGACGACAATGCATCTATCCATTCCATTAATCAGCCACTTGATAAAGGCTCTATCGTCCTTGATCTGGGAGCAAGTGGCAAGGAGTTGGAATTGAGATATGAACTTTTCGAATCCGTCATCATGCTAGGTTCTTCTTTGTTTCAAGGTGGAGAGATCAGCTCGTGCTTTTGTGCTGGGATCATAAGGAGTAAATGTATCTTGAAAAGCTTTTTCAAACTTCTCCCAAGTAAGTTCCTTGGCTGCCTCCTCTTTTCCTAGATGACTCATTTCTACAATTTTGAGGTACCATCCTTTGGAGAAGTCTTTTCCTTGCCCTTTACTCATCTTGTTCAGGACAGTAAGGATTTGTGCAGATTTGGAATAGAGTTTTCCATTCATGAGAAAGTATGCTCCCATGGAAAGAATTCATCTGGAGGCATCTTCAGGGTTTCTGGAGAAGTCTTCAGGAAGACCCATTCTAAGTTCCACAAGTTTTTCTGCCATCTCTTCTTCTTCTGATTCGGATTCCTCTTCTTCTTCTGTTAGGAAAAGGGGACTATTGAGGTGATGAGGGGGTGCAGGTGGTTCTGGTTCTGGTTCTAGTTCTGGTTCTGGTTCTAGTTCTGGGGGATCAATGGGTATGGGTTCTGCTGCTGTTTCAAGCGATGACTTAGCTACAGGAACTAGTTCATAACCAGTGATCTGGTTCTGGAGACCTCAGATAGCTCTTCTAACAAATCCTTCTGAAGATGGTTCTTCTCCATAGCAGGGTTCTTCTTCCTCTTCTTCTGAGGAGACTGACAGTGCTTTCAATGGGTGATGTCTGGGGGTCAATGCCAGATTGACTGAGAAGGAGGATCCTGTGATCCTTCTGGGATTCCTTCTTTCTGAAATGATGGGCAGCTTTACTTTTCAATAGAAGAAGCAATAAGAAAGCTAGTTCTTTTGTTATGCTAAAGTGTAGACTCTAGCTATAGCGACCACTCAATAGTAGGTCGACCAACTGAGTACGTTGGATAGGCTACTCCTAAGAAGTCATAATGCTGGGGCACTATTCCCAGTCATCTGAGACAGTGACGAAGGAGAGAGACTTAGTGGGGCAGGGTTCCCACCTAAGGATTGGGATGAGACTAGAATCTAGCTGGTATTGCGTAGAACTAGCTTGGAGTTTACATGAGGAGAGTTAGCCTACTTATAGTCTATGAAGGTGGCTATGTGGGAATGGGAACTACGAGTATCATCAAAGGATAGGGATGATATGAGGAGATAAGGTCCAAACATAAGATAGCAATGGTGAGAGAAAAGTATAAGACAAAAGATAAGGAATACTACCGATGGGAAAATATGGTAAGGCTATGGAAAGGTGTGGATTAGGTAGCAAGGAGTCCAAGGAGTTGATCAAAGTTTGAAATAATGCATACTGTTGTAAGTGTGCACCCATGGGAATAGTTTGGTCTGTTTATAATAGTGGAGAAAAGAGGGGCTAGATGAAGAAAAGAAAAAAGATCATAACAATGAAGAGATCCATCCTTTTTCGGTACAAAAAAAAAGGGGGCTGCTTGGGGGGATTTGGATGGGACTATTTTGCCAGTACGAAGGTGTTCATCAATAAAGGCCTTGCAGGCTTCCACTTCTTTTGGGTTCAGGGGATAGATCTTTCCTACTTTTGGAATGAAATCAGATTTCAATTCAATGGTGTGGTCAAAGGTTCTATGTGATGGGAGTTCCTTAGGTTCTTCTTCAGAAAAGACGTCGGAAAAGTCAGAAAATTCTTTTGGGAGTTTGATCTTCCCTTTTGCTAATTTCTGAGTAGCTTCAGTTGAAATGGTGACTTTCTTTACAGCTAAGGATTGAAGATATCTGGTAAAGTTTTGTTTGGTCCAGAGATCTGGGTTGAGGTTAAAAGACCTCAATAGGTATTGTTACGATCTTTTCTTTTTCTTTGTCTAGCCTTCCATTCCTTCACTATTACAAACAGACTGAACTGTTCCTGTGGGCGCACACTTACAATAGCGTGCACTATTTCAAACTTTAACTAACTCCTCAGACCCTCCGCTACCTATTCACCATCTTTCCATAGCCTTATCTTATTTTCCCATCGGTAGCGTTCTTTATCTTTCACCTTATACTTTTCTCTCACCATTGCCATCTTCTATTTGGACCTTATCTCCTCGTATCATCCCTCTTCTTTGATGATACTCATAGTTCCCATTCCCACATAGCCACATCTATGGACTATAAGTAGGTCGACTCTTGTCATGTAAACTCCAAGCTAGTTCTATGCAATACCAGCTAGATTCTAGTCTCATCTCGATCCTTAAGTGGGAACCCTGCTCCACTAAGTCTCTCTCTCCTTCGTCACCATCTCAGACGACTGGGAATAGTGCCCCAGCATCGTGACTTCTTAGGAGCAATCAAAACCAGTACACTCAGTCGGTCGACCTACTGTTGAGTGGTCACTATAGCTAGAGTCTATGCTTTAGCGTAACAGGTATCTTTGAAGACTTTGGTCTGGGGTGAGAGAAGAAGTTTTCAATAAAGATATCTGACCAGTTGCCCAGTCTATAGAGGGGTTGGCTGTTCTGAGCCAGGGGAGGCCGAGGATGAGATCTTCTTTTCTTAGAGAAATAACGTATGCCTTGAGTTTCTCAGTTCATCCTTTCATGGTAATGGTGATTGGAATAAAAGAGGATATTTTTCCAGCTTGATTGCTGGTTCCATCAGCATTTTGTGTGTTTATGGGTTTTTCAAGTGGTTTGGTGGGGATTCGGTGTTTTTGAACAAGGGCTAGATTGATAAAGCACCCAGTTGCTCCACTATCAATCAGGGCTTTTGTTTCAATGACTTTTACTTGAGTAGAGATGAGGACAGGGATGTGAATAGATTGCACATGAGAGTTCATCATAAATACAGGAGCAAGAAATTGGAAAGATGGTGTTGAGTCTTCTTCCCTTCTTAAAAATCCTTGATAGAAACAACTGCTACAGTCTGGTCCTCCTCCTCTTCTTCTTCTTCTGTGAAGCGCATTTGGAGAACCTTGAGGATATCTTCTTTTGGAATGTTTTGCTGGGTGAGGACATTTAAGTACTCCTTCATTGAGTCTTCTGGTTCAACCAGTTTCAATTTGGTGTGGATAACCCTGACTCTTTGTGGGTTTCTGGGGGGTCTAGATGGTGGAGAGGAGGTCGATTCTTCTTTTTTGTGGTCTCTGGCCATATGCCCTGATTTGCCACATACAAAGCATTTTCCCTTCTTCATATACTCAGCTTGGTCTGTAGGAGAGAGTTGAATGCAATCCACATCCATGACATTGGGGTCTTGGGTGGATCTGGAATAGGAGGGGTGACTGGGGAAATACTTTTTCCCTTGGAAGAGAGCATTGACTCGTTTGATGTGGTTATGAAAGAGGTTGGACTTCTCAATCCATTCTTTTAGGGTGGTGGGTTCTTTTTCGCAAGATAGGACCTTGACTATGATACATCTATCTATTTCATTGATTAGCCATTCGATAAGGGCTCTATTGTCCTTGATCTGGGAGCGAGTGGTGAGGAGCTGGAATTGGGAGATGAACTTTTCAAATCTGTCATCATGCTGGGTTCTTCTTTGTTTCAAGGTGGAGAGATCAGCTTGTGCTTTTACGCTGGGATCATAAAGAGTAAACGCATCTCGAAAAGCTTTTTCAAACTTTTCCCAAGTAAGTTCCTTGGCTACTTCCTCTTTGCCTAAGTGACTCATCTCCACAATTTTGAGGTACCATCCTTTGGAGAAGTCCTTTCCTTGCCCTTTACTCATTTTGTTCAGGGCCGTGAGGATCTGTGTGGATTTGGAATAGAGCTTTCCGTTTATAAGAGAGTATGCTCCCATGGAGAGAATCCATCTGGAGGTGTCTTCGGGATTCCCAGAGAAGTCTTCAGGGAGACCTGCCCTGAGTTCAACAAGTTTTTTAAACATATCTTCTTCTGATTCAGATTCTTCTTCCGAGTTTGATGGGAAAAGTGGGCTAGGATGGCGAGGAGATACAGGTGGTTCTAGTTCTGATTCTGGAGGGTCAATGGGTCTGGGTTCTTCTATTGTTCCAAGTGATGACTCAGCTACAGGAACTAGTTTGTAACTAGTGATCTGGTTCTAGAGACCTTGGATAGCTCTTCTAACAAATCCTTCTGGAGGTGGTTCTTCTCCATAATGGGGTTCTTCTTCCTCTTCTTCTGAGGAGACTGATGGCACTCTCAATGGGCGATGTCAGAGGGTTAATGCTGGATTGACAGAGAAGGAGGATCCTGCAATCCTTCTGGGATTCCTTCTTTCTGAAATGATGGACAGCTTTACTTCTCAATGAAAGAAGCAATAAGAAAGCTAGTTCTTTTGTTACGCTAAAGCGTAGACTCTAGCTATAGCGACCACTCAACAGTAGGTCAACCAACTGAGTACGTTGGATAGGCTACTCCTAAGAAGTCATAACGCTGGGGCACTATTCCCAGTCATCTGAGATGGTGACGAAGGAGAGAGACTTAGTGGAGCAGGGTTCCCATTTAAGGATCGAGATGAGACTAGAATCTAGCTGGTATTGCATAGAACTAGCTTGGAGTTTACATGAGGAGAGTTGGCCTATTTATAGTCCATGAAGGTGGCTATGTAGGAATGGAAACTACGAGTATCATCAAAGGATAGGGATGATATGAGGAGATAAGGTCCAAACAGAAGATAGCAATGGTGAGAGAAAAGTATAAGACAAAAGATAAGGAATACTACTGATGGGAAAATATGGTAAGGCTATGGAAAGGTGTGGATTAGGTAGCAAGGGGTCCAAGGAGTTGATCAAAGTTTGAAATAATGCACACTGTTGTAAGTGTGCACCCATGGGAATAGTTTGGTCTGTTTATAGTAATGGAGAAAAGAGGGGCTAGAAAGAAGGAAAAAGAAAAGATCGTAACACTCAAAGCTTGTAATAAAATTGCTCATGTGTTTCCCAGGATGCTTCATCTGACAGTGTGACTCTTCTCAGGGTTGTTCTTTCATCTGACAAAATGTATATCACCTAAGTTGGTAATCATTAGCTCATCCCCTCCTTATCAGCTTAGCTAAAATCTTGGCCAATGTTTGCAGGAAGGGCTCCATGAAATCATACTATTATGCTAAAGCGTAGACTCTAGCTATAGCGACCACTCAACAGTAGGTTGACTGACTGAGTACATTGGGTTGACTGCTCCTAAGAAGTCATGACGCTGGGGCACTATTCCCAGTTGTCTGAGACAGTGACAAAGGAGAGAGACTTAGTGGGGCAGGGTTCCCACTTAAGGATCGAGGTGAGACTAGAATCTAGCTGGTATTGTGTAGAACTAGCTTGGAGTTTACATGGAGAGAGTCGGCCTACTTATAGTCCCTGGAGGTGGCTATGTGGGAATAGAAACTACAAGTATCATCAAGGAAGAGGGATGATACGAGGAGATAAGGTCTGAACAGAAGATAGCAACAGTGAGAGAAAAGTATAAGGTGAAAGATAAGGACTGCTACCAATGAGAAAATAAGGTAAGACTATGGAAAGGTATTGAATAGGTAGCAAGGGGTCCGAGGAGTTGATTAAAGTTTGAAATAGCGCACACTATTGTAAGTGTGCGCCCATGGGAATAGTTTAGTCTGTTTGTAATAGTGAAGAAAAGAGGGGCTAGGCAAAGAAAAAGAAAAAGATCATAACATTACCCTGGTGTTAGCTTCAAGTGAACCTCACTTGACTTACAACTCTCTATACCCTCCGTAAGGGGATCTGGTCATGTTCCCTTCAGCTTTGTCATCGACAAAGAACTCATCCTCGAGTAGTCTATCATCCCAAGAGGGGCAACCGTAGATAGAGTGGATAGAGGTGCGTGAACAAGTGCAAGAGGTGTGAACACATTCATGCTGCCAATGACCTGGAGTGGCAGTGGAACAGTAAGGGCAAATGTATTGGGGGCAATCTCACTTCCAATGGTCAATACTTCTACATTCAAAACACCAAGAAGATCAGTGAGAGGCAAATGGTGGTGGTTGCTCTGGTCTATTGATAGTGACTCCAATGATGTGCTGGAAGACTGTTCCTTCTGGGACCTGCGTGAAATATGCCTCTTGTTCATCTGGGGGGGTGGATGTGCTGGACAGGGTTGGAGCTGGGGTGGATAGAGGAGGGGTGGCGACTTCTGTGGGTGCATCGTCTTTCTTCTGTCGACTCTTCCCCATTGCCAATGAGGGTAGACCATAAGATCCTACTATAGTGGTCTTCCAGCAAGAAGATCGCTTCAGGGTTTGGGAGGAGGGTGCTGATGTTGTAGTGGTAGGCGAGTTTGAAGTAGTGGATGGAGGTGAGATTGAGGAGTGCCTGGAGGTGAGATTGAGGAGTGCCTGGAGGGAATAGAAAGAGGTTGGGGAACCACCGGAGGAGAAGATTCCCTAGGGGGTGGTTCGACATGATGGGGGGTATCGTGAAAATAATAGCTTCAATTGTCCATAGAAAGGGAAAGTAGAATGGGACGAAGTATATGTCCAACAGTTGCGAATGGTAAAAGATCAATGATGTCCAACATCCCTAGATGTTCGAGGAGGTCAAGGACGGAGGTTCGGTGATGTACCAATATGTGGCCCATGGTTACAAATTGAGAGTCTCTAGTACGAGAGGGCTCGATCCTGGAGTGAAGAATGCAAATGGAGGCATAGGAATAGTAAGCTCTGGTTGCAAGGATAAGGAGGGTGTTTCTAGTGAACTCATCGGTATGTTCCATCCCTAAGGAGATGACCGGGTCATCCAGCAAAGAGGCAATAAGTATGTGCTGTCGTTGTTCAGGAAAAGATGAATTGAATGCTAGGGGTATTCCTCAATCTTTCCTCCAGGCCCAATCTCACTATTAACTGATGGGTAGACAACTAACCTTCAGTAGTTCAATGGTGGAATAACAAATAACAGAGTATACTTAGTGAATTGGATCCCTGGTCGTTCTTCCTAGTCACAGATTATTATCTTCTAGACTGGGGTTGGCTTCTTCCTAGCTTGATTAGGGTAAAGGGGTTGACTGTTAATGGGTACAAGTGTGTC
>JBBPLB010000392.1:0-11563 GCA_038089595.1 Bothia castanella
GACCTTTTGGGTGAGTGGGTCCAAACATTCGACATGAGGCATCCACGCTGAGAGCATTGTGGCTCAGCAGACCCATCGCCCTTTGCCCACACCCACCATGTCACTGGCAGATTCCAGCAAGCAAGAGTGTATTGAAGAATTTCTTAGAAAGTCTCTCCTCGGAGAAGAGGTCATCAATACGCAGTTCCATCTATTCTCTGCGAGATCTGTATCATCGGGTCGACTTACTCAGCCTCGTGTCCTTTGCGCAAACAACATTCTTTTAGCCAAGAGCTCAAAATACTTTTTGGACCGTACGTGATTCTTCCACAGAAAGGTGTTCCTTACATTTTGTGTTGTTTAGTGTTGAGCTCGGATATAAACCCATCCGACCATTCATTGAGCGACCTCACGGATGTGGACGACGTTCCCAGCAGCGTTAGGATCGATGAATATGGGTATGGAAGTGACAGTGACCTGGAGGACGACGAGGGACCCCCAATTCCCAACGCGGACACTGAGGGTCCGAAAGATCAGTCTACAATAGCACAAGGGTCACCTTCCCATGTTAGCATCATGACTCAACCCAAGGACGACGACGAGTAAAGTACTTGCCATCCGATTCATTTTCCAACTGATATTTTTGCCTAGATTGTCTGATTCTGAATCGGTCAGCTCTGATATGTTCGTCATGAGTCCAGAGCATCCTAGAACGGATGAACTGTTGTTTGTGCCCAAGGATGGGACCAGATCGGTAGCAAGCAGCGAGACTGCGGTTCAAGAGAGCCGGGTCAACAAGACTACGATGAACTATGCTGCCGTACGCCTGCGATCCTTGGGAAATCGCCATGTCCTTGTCAAAGATACCGCATTTCAAACGTAGGTTCCCTTCAGCATGTTCCCTGCGCCGGACTGAAAAAGGCTCGTGCTTTAGATGGTACACCCTTCTGCACTACCTCTACACTGGCAAGGTCAATTTCTTGCATTCAGCAGCGCCAGGAGGACAATCACGCAAATCCTCGACAAGCTCTCCAGATGAGCCAAGGTGTTCTGCCAAGTCCATGTATCGTCTTGCCTGTAAGGCCAGTATACCTCATCACGTTCAATTCCACAGGCCATTACACGCTAACGATACGTGCTTAGGTTGGTTTAGATCATCTTCGCGACGAGGCTTTGGCCCACATTCAAAATGACCTTTCGGAGCAAAACATTCTGGAAGAGATCTCATGCTCGCTTCCCTCAAGGTGAGGAATCCTCTCCCAATCCACATCGTCTGTGTTTTGATGAGTCATAATAGGCACCCGCAATTATTAGAGATGGAGCTCAACGTGTTATACACCCACATTGCATCGCCCTCCGTTGTCGCAGGGTTCCCTGCGCTTGCACAGCGTATCGCTAATAAGGAGCTTCCCCATGGGGCCGATATCATGATCGGAATCCACACGAGGCTTTTAAGCGAACGTCTTCCTTTATCGTCGACACCAGCACCCTCTCCTCCCCCTGTTCCTCCTTCTCCTCTCCCCTCTTCTTTCACCCCTCCCCGCCCTCCGAGCCCACGCATCTCGTGCGAGGCACCAGCACAGGTCTCACAATGCTATGACAACACACTTGAAAATGAAACTGGGACGTCTTACGGCTTATGTGGGTTATCCGAAGAGAAGCCATCGGATAGTACTGTCATTGGAAAAGAGTCCCCGGTGCTCGAGAAGGATGACGACTGGCCGTCGAGGGCGGAGAAAAAGTCAGGGGCCGGAAGGAGTGCCCTGCTCAAAAAGAAAAAGAAATAGAGAACTCCGGCTCAGTTGTTGCGCTGGCTTCATAGGGTTCTAGAATGCGAGTCTTGTACCACTACAGTAAGTAAGTCAATAAAGTTTGATTGGTGCATGTATGTGGCTCGGTTGTTGTCTGTTTTCGTCTTGTGCTAGATAGATACAGTTTATGCAGTGGCAACATGGTACTAACCCAGCATCAACCAAAGGTACCCCGACGAGTCGCCTGGAGGCTCCAAACCATGGATTCAGACCGGTAGCAGAATCTCTTTCCTCCAGGTTGGAGGGACAGCACGGGTTCTCATGAGAAATATCTAGTCGGCGTCAGTTTCAAGGGGAATATGGTAATCTCCAGAACGCACGGACTCCAATATTTGGATATCGTCAACTGATGATCGGGGTAATTTGGGTGAAGTAGGGGATGCACGTTACTGAATCTCCTCAGAGAGCTTCGACTTGGATTGTGTGGAGTATGACACGGAAAGATCGAAGGTGGAATTCTCGAGCGACTCGTTTGGTTCTCTAAGCCAGGGCTAGCTGGAACAACTCGAATTTGATAAGGACCATCCAAATAGAATGTGCTGTGAACTTTCGATCAGACTCGCTCCACACAGGCTGTAGTAGACTAAGCGCTCAGCCTCTACCTGACTCACAACTTCACTCCCTTTCAGTGCTCCTCGTTCGATCATTTTGGCACTAGCGGATCCTTCAAATATGCCTCCCCAGGCTCAACCCCTGCTTTCTGAACAGGCAGCGTTCGCGAAACATTTGTTTATACAAGGTTATCCTTTGTGGAATCCTGACCCAGATTCATTGCCACGAGCTCGTCAGAGCGTCGGTCTCAGAATTGGAGACGTTGGCACCGTCGATGAATTTGGAGGATTTGATGTTTTCTTCAATGTCCTTGAGACCCTTCCAGGACCCGGAGGTGCAGGTACCCCACCGAACTTCCCGCCAATTGGGGACGACGATATTCGCCGCGAAAGCGGAGACCTCCTGCCTCGCGAGGTGGTCTCAGCCCCTCTGACATTGTGGGATGTTGAAGAGTTGGAGGTGATGAACATCAGTGGTTTCACGTAAGTACTCCGGCAAGTTCTTCCCCCAATCATGCAACAAGAATTGACCGCCGAGCCAGTCGGAGAACAACCGAATACCGTGCCACCCTGCGCGAGGATGGGTCGCATGTTATCCTACCCCAAGGTTCACAATTGTTTGAGCTCGGGCTTCACCATCGGCGACTATTCAACGATCATGCAAGAGAGCATGGGGCGGATTGGCTTCATCGTTTCAGAGATCGCCTAGGATGGCCACGATCCGACTCGCTCTACCTACTCACTGGGTTCCATAAAACGTGTTCGTGGTCCATTGCATCATTCAGTATGCAGACGGCTGCGAATACACATCCAGTCCATGTATATTGTAAATTGGCGGAGGTGGATGAACGAACCATCCGGGAACAGTCATTTTGGCAGCCTTCGGGTCGTTTTTATCGCAAGATTGGCCCCCCACCAGATCGTCAAGGGCACAGTAACCAAACGGTTTTCATACGCGGAATCGTAATCACCCCCAATCTTTCTGGGCAAGGACGGAGTGCACACCAAGAAACTGGGTTGCTTGGCATGCTTTCTTCCACCAGTCAGTTCCTAACTTCGCTTACGGGGAACTCGACGAAGGTCACAGCGACAGAGACTCCCAGCAGCAACGTGACAATCCAGCATGTGCCAAATATATCCAACGTAAATTTCATTCTGTATCACCAGTTTGGACCCAGATCGACACAATGACTTTCCAGGCGGCTTATCCATCGGAGATTATTAATTGGTATCTATTGACAAAGGTTCGCAGTACCTGGAGTCAAGTATGCGAGGATGATAAACATGGTGGCATAGGAACCATCAGCAAAAATCGCCGTGACCGATGATAGTCAGTGGATGGAAATGCTCAAATTGCTTGAAAAGGCGAGGAATCTTTTCTCTATATAGCCATTCTTAATCGTCAAAATCTAGGGATTTCCATGGACGCTGGAGACACTGGAGAACTATCTAGAAGAATTGGTGCCGCCCCACTACTCTATAGTCAGACACGGTGGTGAGATTGGAATCGCCATGTGGTCACAATCGCTCACCACTCGCAGATACTGTCTATCTGAAAGATGAAGAGGATGGGTCACGAAATAACATTGGCGATAATCTATCACACTTACCTGGAGACGTAGCAAGGGATACTACATCCAGCGAGATATCTCATGCACATGATTCCTTTAGGGCTGTTCCGCGAGTCGAGAACCTCATCTCCCCCGAGTGTGATGAGTCCGGAGTCACCCACAAATCCTCGACCCCATCCATATCTCCTGAGTCTGCGCGCTCTCCTTTGGACCCAACAACACGGGCCATTCTGGAAGACTGCCCTCAGTGAGTTCACAAATACTTTTCAATCCCGTCAACCCGATCAACCTCGGCGATTCCAGATTCCGTATCTTGGTGATTGGCAAGGTAGGTGCGTCTGTGTCCGGTACGCCCACGCACTGAACTCCCCAATAGACGGGTGTCGGAAAATCAAGTCTAATTAATACGGTCTTCGGGATAGATACGGAAGTTGAGCTCTCGATGGGGTTGTTCGTTATATCTCTTACTCATGTGTTATCCAACAGCACGCTTCCGATTTTGAACGTGGAGAGGCAAGGATCGCAGACGGGCTCACATCTTCAGTCAATCCACGATTTGTTCTTCATGATTCTCCTGGGCTCGAACCAGGAGATAAGGATAGCTACGAGGTCATCAAAAAATTCATCCGAAGTAAACAAAGCGGTCCGCTCAAAGACCGATTGCACGCAGTTTGGTGAGTGCCCGCTTGTTACCTCGGCCTACCTGTTGATTTACACGTTTTGTTGAGGTTCTGCGTTGAGGCACATCGGAAGAAGGGGCCGCCCCTCGAGGCGGCCGCAGAAGATCTCTTCGTTTCGAAACATCCCTCACCAGGAAACAGTGTGTATCCTTCAACAATCACGGTCATATTCTGATGAATCTCATTGATATAGCAACCATCGTGGGAACCGGTGAGTACCCTACTTCGACATTGCTCATATAGTTCGGGTTCACCATCGTAGTACCCATGATCGTGGTGTTCACGAAGCTTGACAAAATCGTGGGCGAATTGGCCACCTTGCCCGCTCTGCATAACGTTGACAGAATGGCTATCATGAGAAGTGCACGTCGGAAAGCAGAACATATTATATCACGACACGGTAGCGAGATTTTTCAACTTGCTGGACGTCATGTCTCATCGATGGCTGTATCGAGTGAGTATGTTGAGAGCGGTTTTGGAGCGCATGTCAAATTCAAGTAATCTCGAACAGCAAGGAAGAGCTACGAGGATACACTCCATCGCTTGGTCCGGAAGACCTACTATTTGGTGAGAAATAAAGACATGCAGGCCGACGCACTGGACACCACATCAGTAGTCGCGATAACGGCACAAAGAATTAACTTAGAGCTGAAGGTCCAAGGATCTATCTCGTGAGCCCTCCCTTCGATTGCTCGGGTTCTGGCGCGATCTCATTTCCCTACAGCGTTTGTAGCCAAAGTGTGGCCTTTTTTTCAGTGTTTTGACCAACGTTGACGATGGGTCCTAGGATCCTGGAAAATTTTGGACGATAGTGCAGACATTGCCGGGCACACCATCTTGGATTGCCTTTGTGTGATCCACGCCGACATGGTTGCGATCTGGAACTTGTACGATCCGAGCTGTGTACGTGACTTCTGCTATGATTGCTGTGCACATCCCTGACAGCATCCGTAGTATCTACTAAGCGCTAAATTCAAAGAGCTCATTATCAATATGGTTGAGGATATTGAAGTGCCTTCCGTCCCGAAATCCAGCGAAGCATTGTGAGCCATTTACCAGAGCAGTAGGCTAATCAACTCATCCACATTACATCTCAGTCCTCTAGATAGTTCGCTGATAGGCGCCATATCCAAATTCTTAGAAGCCACAGCCGATCCTGCAGCTCCGATCCTTCTACCTGCCGTCACAATGCTCACTGCCGCCGATTGGACCCACGACACCTACCAGAATACGTACGTCGGCCTCTACTTGCTCTCTCGTTAACTGTTTCAGTGAATTTTGGTGTTACAGGAGGATTGTCCAGCAGAGGTGCATGACGTTCATCGTCGACCTGACCCACGTCATGGTAATCCTCTTCATCCTGACGGGCAGCGAGCACAAGCGACTTACCCGTCGCATAATCAAGATTGCTTATCGCATATACTACGGTTCCGACCTGATGGCTCGAACGCATGCTGAAATTCAGGCATACCAGGACCCGGACGAATGGGGTACAGAACATCCACCAAAGAATACGGACGATTTTCTGCAAGAGTGTATATGGAGTGTTCGTCTCCCCTCCGATAGAGGCTATGATGAGATTGACAAGCTGGATTTGAGCGTGCTAGATCTAGGCCGGGATGAGGCATGGTGACCGAGAGGTGTTATATATTGCTTTGGGGGGGAGGTTTGTGTGGTAGTACCATTGATGAAACGAGGTATTACAGACAAACAAGGCACATTCGGCCGACAAGCCGAGGCAAGTAACCAATGAGGTTACTCGTGGAATCTTGTTAGGTTGTCAAGCTAATAAACTGGTGTACATATAATAGCAAAGCCATGGATAGTTCGGAAATTGCTTGCCTCAGCACTGTTTAGCTCAACCACGTTCAATCCGTCCATTGCATAATTAAACACACTGCCGGTCCAAGCCTGTCTGCCAAAGTCTTGCATGCCAGTCCATGAGATCGGTCGGATTGGGGCATTGCAACCATAGAAAGCAACCATTTCCCATCTTGCGATTTGTCGTGTCCTTCCCGTGCGGTTTCCCACGCACTAATGCGACGCAATCGGGGACAGGAAAAGATTTAGGGGACCGGCAATGCCCTCTTGTGGAGCTGATATCATGATTGGAATCAATGCGAGGCTTTTGAGCAAGCGTCCTCCTTTACTGTCGACACCAATACCCTCTCCCTCTGTTCCTCCCTCTGCTCCTGCCCCTTCCTCTTTCCCCATCCCTCAGTGTGTGTGCTTCTCCTATGAGCCACCAGAACTGGTCTCACGAGACTATTGTGACACACTTAATAATGAAACTAAGCCATTTTGTGCTGGAGAAAAAGTTTACATGGGATACTCCAGCAGTAGCCCACTCAAGGTCGAGCCCCTGGTGCTCAATGAAGAGGAGGATTACTGTTAGAATACTATTTTTACATTCTTTCCTATCTTATCTATGATGTCATATGGAACATTCTAGTAGTTTCTGTACTGGCCCTAAAGTGGTCCATGCACTAAGTCTTACAGTATATAAGTAGAGCACTATCATGTAAGGTCTCCATCTTTGGAATATTCATTCTCTTCCCTTCTCTCATCATTCACTTTGAGTGACTTGAGGGATTGTTCTTGATATTATTCTGAAGATACTTTTTCATTGCTGAGCACTTCATTCTCTGATGTCCTTCTACTTGCCTTTGCCGCCACACTTAGTGGTTGGTCCATCAGCAAAACACCATTGTGGCTGAAGTTCTCAAAGCTGCGAGCAGCATTACCCGCATTTCCATATCTGGCCAAAGCCCCATATCTTGTGAGCAAAGGCAGTGCATTAGACAGCGATTTTCTCTAGCTCTCGAGTAACCTACTAGCAATAATGTCTAATATAATGTACCCTTCTGATCCTAATGGTGGGACTTAGGAAAAATTTTGAGTGATTGCACAGTTCACCACATGACCTTTTTTTTCACAAGCATGCACATCGCACAATGACACAAGTCACTGACAATGACATGACAGCAACTTTGCAATGACAACAATATCAGACAGGTCAGACACAACGATAGGATGTGTCATGCTTAGTGTGTTGCTTGTTACGCTAAAGTGTAGACTCTAGCTGTAGTGACCACTCAACAGTAGGTCGACCGACTGAGTATGATAGGTTGGCTGCTCCTAAGAAGTCACAACACTGGGACACTATTCCCAGTCATCTGAGACAGTGACGAAGGAGGAAGACTTAGTGGGGCAGGGTTCCCACTTAAGGATCAAGGTGAGACTAGAATCTAGCTGGTATTGTGTAGAACTAGCTTGGGGTTTATATGAAGAAAGTTGGCCTACTTATAGTCCATGAAGGTGGCTATGTAAGAGTGGGAACTATGAGTATCATCAAGGAATAGGGATGATATGAGGAGATAAGGTCTGAAAAGAAGATGGCAATGGTGAGAGAAAAGTATAAGATAAAAGATAAGGGATACTACTAATGGGAGAATAAGGTAAGGCTATGGAAAGGTATTGATTAGGTAGTGAGGGGTCTGAGGAGTTGATCAAAGTTTGAAATAACACATACTATTGTAAGTGTGCACTCATGGGAATAGTTCAGTCTGTTTATAGTAATGGAGAAAAGAGGGGCTAGAAAGAAGGAAAAGAAAAGATCATAACATTGCTCCTCTTTTTATTCATTCCTTGTTTTATCTTTTGCTGCAGTGTCCATATTGCATTGCCCACATAGCATTGTGTTGTGTTGCCTGCGCCATGCCACCTCACCCCACCATCTTACCCTGTTTGGATTGTGCCATCCCGCTATACCCATCTCATTCCACCATCCTACCTTGCCCACACTACAGCATAGCACAACATTATGAGGTGCTCAGTAAGTCATCTCGCTATATCACCTTTTTTTTATTTCTTATATTTTTTTAGCCTATGTTTCCTGTCATGTCATTCTCCCAGTGTTTGGCCCTCTGCCACCTCATCACATCTCCCCACTGTGTCCTCTCGTCTCACCATCAGTGGTATAATGCAACAGTAATAACGATGTATCGATTGGTGACAAACAGCAGTGACAAGGACATGCAGCACTTCAATTGGTGCAATGACAATGACAACTCAGCACAACAATGACAATGTGGTATGACAACACATGACACATCATGCATTGAGCAACAACAGCAACAGTGATGATTGATCTGGTGAGTTGTCTCGCCTTTTTTTCTCTTTACACTGCATCTCAGTGCGTTACCTGTGCAGTGCCACCCTATCCATCCATCTCGCCTCGCCCACACCACCACCATCCTGTTGATGATGATGATCCATCCTGCCATGTCTGGTGCACTCTCACTGATGACTACAGCAACATGTCAGCAATGATGCTGTGTTGATGACAATGACAGCAATGCATCAACAGTGACGACAATGTGTCAATGACAACAACAACAACAATGTGTCAGTGATGACACCAATGCATCAACAGTGATGATGCTATATCAATGATGGCAATGACAACATGTCAATGGTTCAACAACAACGGCAACAGCACATCAGCAACAATGCTGGTATGTCAACAATGATATGACACTGGTTGACGATGACACAACACCATCACCATTCTGTTGGTGATGATAATTCTACTATGTCCAGTGCGCAGTGTGCTCTCTCTTTTTTCTTTTCATTTTTCTCACTTTATTTTTCAGTGCTTTGGCACAGCAACAACACATCACCAATGACTACAGCAATGCATCAACAACAGTGATGCCAATGCATTAGCAATGATGCCATGTTGATGACAATGATGCCATGTTGATGACAATGATGCCATGTTGATGACAATGATGCCATGTTGACGACAATAATGCCAACATGTCAACAGTGATGATGTGATGTCAATGATGGCACAATGCTGTGTCGACAACAACAATAACACCAACACATCAACAGCGAAGATGTGGCATCAATGACAGCACGATGCTGTGTCAACGACAACAACAATGTGTCAATGGCGACAATGGCATGTCCATGGCAACAATAGCACATCAACAACAATGGCTGTATGTCGATGATGACATGACATCCACCATGTCAACAACAGTGATGCCAACATGTCAATAGCAATGATGTGACATCAATGACAGCGATGACAATGCATCACCAACAACCACAGTGACATGTCAATGGCAGCCATGTTGTGTTGATGGCAACAGTGTGTCAACAACAACGACCATGGCTTGTTGATGGTGACCACAGCATAGAACAGTGATGATGACATGTCAATGGGGTGACCATTGTGTGTCAGCAAGGACGACAGGGCATTGATGGTGACAACAGTGTGCTAACAGCAAGGACAACATGCTAATGGCAAGGACAACAGTTCAATGGTGACTATGGCACATTGATGATGGAGATGGTGTCTGAACAGCAACAGCTACAAGTCAACCTGCAGGTTGACCTAGGATGCTGCAACTGCAGAGATGACCACAACAACCACAATGCATATTGCATTGTCGAATGGCTGTGACTACAGCAGCAATGAGGACGACAGTGACACATGTTGCATTGAACAGCAGCAGCAACAATGACACATAATGTGTCGAACAGCTACAACCACAGCAGCAACCACGATGACAATGACACTCAACATGTCAAAGGGCTGCAAGTGCAGCAATGACCATGACTACCATGGCATATGATGTGTCAAATGGCTGCAGCAACAACAGGGTCAGCACAAGATGCATAGTGTAGCACATCAAACTGTGCAAGGATGACGAAGTTCACACACCCAACTCTGCAATGGGCAATTGCAGAGTTCTTCTACCTTGGCACTTATTGTATTGTGGATAAACAACCTGACCTGTTCTGCCAGTTGATTCTGACCCAGTGCTTGGCTCGTCTCAGCAGCAGTATACATCATTTATTCATACTAATACTGCACTAACGAGTTTCTATTTCAGTGCAACTGTGTTCTGGATGGTTTCACCCAAAATGGTTCCTCTAAATCCATGCCCCACTTTTCTGGGAAAGCTTACTTGTTGATTTATCGTGGCCTACTATCAATGCTGGATCAAATCATTCACCACCCCTACCATGGACCAAGACTACAGTAGCAGCTTGCCACATGAGGGAAGAATGCATGGTACCTTCATTTGTGGCTTTGCATTCTATCTGGGTTTGCTGACAAGTTACTATTTAGGGCCACATTGTGACAGCTTGACATGGGTGTGTAACAGCACCATGATCATCTCTCCATTGTCCTCAATTGATTTGGTGCTGGCATTTGTGTACTAGTTTTTTTTCCCTATCCATATTTTCTTTTCATTCATAATCAAATTTTGTGTTTGTTTGACACCATACACAAGCAGTCGAGAGGGCTGGCTAATGATCTGCTTGAATAATAAGCCATTCTGTGATAAGATGGTGAGCAGTCCCAAGAGCTTGTGAGGAGAGTTTATTGGTATGTGGCATGAACTCCTATAGCATTCCATAGTAGAATGGCTGGTTGGGAGTACTGTCTAGCCTAGACCTCACTAGGGGGCTATGGGTGATAGGCAGAGCTTGCAATCACTCTAGAACAGAAAGTGGTTTGCTGATGTCATTGTCATTTGCCTTTACCATCTATCCAAATAGAGGCACTTCACCAGACTTCACAATAGCCAGACACCAGGCTTAAGGTGTACTGCATGCTTCCCAGTGCCAGTTTTGAGTCCAGAGGACCTAGAGCTCACTTTTATCCCCATAGTGGGACTAGGGCTGATAAGTACACCACTCTTTGGGTGAGCACCAACAGTGGTTGAGACCAAGATGCACACGTATCCCCAAGTTTCTGGATCTTATAACCAGACTGCCTCTATGTATTTTATATGCTGACCTGCATGAAAACATTTCATGTATAGTCAAGTACTATAGTTACCATGCCTCTCTCTACATCAATAAACACCCCATGCTATAAGGTATACATCCACTAAGTTTTATGTAAGCAACCCCAATAGTTCATGAGATATGAATATTTCTTTGAA
>JBBPLB010000395.1:0-11512 GCA_038089595.1 Bothia castanella
CAGACATTCGGAAAACATTGTGCGTCATGTCCTTGCGTTTCTTTTAGGAATACTTGTGTTCCACAAAATATTGGGCTAACCTTTATTGTCAATGAAGGACTTCCAGACCTGCATGTAGAGAGGTAGGGTGTATCCAAGCACGTGAGAAGGAGAATGGGCTTACCCTCCGAGTGAAGCGTAGACAAGCGGCCATCTTTGGAGAGCTTCAAGACAGAAATTTGGGCAGTCTAATAACCCAAACTGTTGACACCACGGAGATGAATTAGCCCCGATTCGGCAAAGTTGTTTGTTTATTTCTAACGCCTTTGCCAAACAAACCAATCAAATCGTGTGATTTCATAGCTTCTTTGGGATACAAACTTCATTCTCCGCTCGGTTGTATCCGGCTGCGACTTCAGCACCGACGACGTTGTTCAACACTATTCGCCTTTACTTCTCGCAACGCTACAAAGATGTCTGATCTTTGCCCTGTCTACGCTCCCTTCTTCGGTGCTATGGTGAGTATCAACGGGCATTTGTATGAGCCGACGTTGAACTGCGCTATAGGGTTGCACCTCTGCGATCGTGTTCACCTGTAAGAATCCAACATTTTCAGCGACAAGCCTTTCACTCATTTCCTCGTGATTTGCGCAGGTATTGGGGCCAGGTTCGTATGGGTTGACTGTGAAAAAATTTCGCTCAAGTTTGATCAACTTTTAGCTATGGTACCGCCAAGTCTGGTGTCGGTATCTCTGCCATGGGTGTCCTCCGGCCTGACCTCGTCATGCGATGTGTCATCCCAGTTATCATGGCTGGTATCATTGCGGTTCGTCCCCGTTTCGTTGTCAATGGTGAAATTGTAACGAGTGCCGTGTGATGTAGATTTACGGTCTTGTCGTCTCGGTCCTTATCTCAAGCTCACGTATGTTTATTTGTTGCTCTATGTTCCGACATGGTAATTAACTTGGGCTATAGTCAGCTCGTCCATGTCCCTTGCTTCCAGTTTCATTGACCTCGGTGCCGGTCTTTCCGTCGGTCTTGCTGGTCTCGCGGCTGGTTTTGCTATTGGCATTGTCGGTGATGCTGGTGTGAGGGGCACTGCACAGCAGCCACGACTGTTTGTCGGAATGGTTGGTTCTTTGTGTATGCCTCTTTTTCCGGGTGTTGACATGCCACGTAGGTTTTGATTCTCATCTTTGCCGAAGTTTTGGGGCTTTACGGTATGTTGGGTTGGTCTATTCGGTGCTTTAACATGACACAATATTTAGGTCTCATTGTGGCCCTCATCATGCACACGAGGGCTGGTGAAGTTGCTGGGGTAGGTCGTCAGACTCACGTTGACTTACATTTCGGTATCTGACTCTTTCTCTAGTGCTGAAGGGGCTGTGCAACCACCAACAATATAGATAGACGGACATCCAACGCGACTATCATACATGTTGTCTACCTGCGTTTCCTCTACCTCTGTGATAATCTCGCCTGCTACCGAATGTGTCCTTGCCAGTGATCCGAGGACCATCGTGTCCAAAATTACTAAGTAACCTCGCCCGACCATACTATGGTCTTCAATCTATGTCTGTTAACTTGCACAGTTTGACGTCCGCATGGTGGTAGTCTAAGATGCAATGTCCAATTCTACAGCTCTGGATTCACAGTAACAAAGGCGAGACTACGGTTGCCAGTGTCTAACGGCCTCCGATCTATGGTGCTAATCTCAATGCTACGGTGTTGCTTCCCGAGGTTTAACGCTGTCCTGATTAGTTTCGAGCTCTGTTGAGTGCTGCTTGCTTGGCTGGCGTGAAACCGGGATTGTGATGGACCAACTTGAGAGCTTCTAGATTTGATCGTATTCTGTTTGCGAATTTAGTGCGATCCAAAAGTAGTTGTTAGTCGAGGGAAACTTGTTCATTTCCTTCTAAGTGACTTGCCATGCCAGCACTTGAGCCTTGAGCTGACTTTCACGCAGAGCTCGGAGAGATGAATTCTTTTTCATCCTTGCCCAGGACGTTGCTGGCCTTGTCCTTGATTACCCTTACCACTCTGCCAGTGCTGGTCGCCGCGTCCCCCTTGCCACCAACGTCGCTCAACGACCAGTTTCGCGCTATCGCCATTGTGCACCGAACACAGCAGCCAAAACCACCACTATGCTGCCTGAAACCACTACCTACCGGCGACGCTCCAGATGGACCCGAGGATGTCCTCCTCTCCTTTGAAGAGTGGAAGTCAAAACAATTGCACGCTGCTTCGCCCACCGACCTCGCTAAATCCAAGGTGGAGACGTCCGCCGACAGCGGTACGCCCAGCAATACCAATACCAACATCCAAAACGCCGATGTCCCACCGACCGATGCGCCCTCGTCGTCCGATATGTCCTATTCTGCGAGCGACAACGCCCTCCCACCACACTTTCGCGTACCGATCACCGACAGGTTCAACTACGCCAATATGGACTGTTCTGCGCGCGTCCACACGTCCCACACGTCTGCCAGATCCGCCTCGTCGATTTTGTCGTCCAAAAAGGACAAGTACATGCTCTCACCATGCAGCGCCGATGCCCAGTTCGTGGTGGTGGAGCTCTGCGACGACATTCGGATCGACACGGTGCAGCTGGCCAATTTCGAGTTCTTTAGCGGGGTGTTCAAGGACTTTTCCGTGAGTGTCGCCAAGACGTACACGGGCACTAACGAGGGGTGGACCCCCGCGGGGACGTATCGCGCCAAGAACATCCGAGGCGTCCAGGTGAGACTCGCTCATTAGCGCGTGGTGCTTGGTCTGACGGCACAATAGTCTTTCCACCCACCGACGTCGCTGCGCGATTTCTATCGGTACATTCGCATCGACTTTCATTCTCACTACGGACACGAGTATTATTGCCCCGTTTCCCTCCTCCGCGTATACGGGTTCACGCATCTGGAGGAATGGAAGTGGGACATGTGGCAGTCTGAGAGCCGTGCCCGGCTCAAGGAGTCTGCGGCGCAACGAGCGCTGATTGGAGAGCACACGGGCGATGCCACGAGTCCCAAAGTAGCGTCCAATAGCAGCACGAATGTGTCTGTCACCTCGCTTGGGGGCGCCGAGACCCGCTCACATGCCACGTCGCAGACATCGTCTGTGGAAGCGGCGAGCACGCCTACGCGTGAGACTCCATCCACACACTCTCAATCTCGGAGATCATCCTCTGCTCATGTTCCCGATGAAGAAACGCCAACGGCAGGAGGTAGTGGCGGAGAACAGCAGACGTTGGCGACGCCCTCCACAGGGGTACACTCCGTCACCGAGGCCATCTCGTCGCTCTTGTCCATGTCCTCGCCTGGTTCTGGTGGTTCATCTACCCTACCCATAGTTGAGCATGTTCATGTCCATTCGCATGATTCCGAAATACATGCATTTACTACGCTGTCGCCACAACCAAGTAACTCCCCTACCCCACTGGTTCAAGCTCAGTGGAGTGGGGAATCCATTTACCGCACGATCATGAATCGGTTGACTACCCTTGAAGCAAATCATACCCTGTACGCCCGCTATGTGGAGGAGCAAACCGCCGGGGTGCGGGAAGTGTTGAGAAAGCTCAACGAGGAGGTCGGACGACTCGAGAGTGTCGTAAGTGCTCCGACTGTGCCCACAACCCTATGTTGACAGAATTCATCCAGAGTCGAATGCAAGCGCAAATGTATCAACGCACGGTTCACGAGTGGGAAAGACAAAGGCTACGGTTAGAACTGGAACACGGAGAACTACTTTCTCGCGTCAACTATCTCTCAGAAGAGGTAAATGCAACGTTCTTGCCGGGCTACGTATCATTAACGTTGTGCAGGTCGTGCTCGAGAAACGGCTCAGCATTGCGCAACTGTGCCTGCTCCTGGCAGTACTCGTGTTTATTGGCCTCACGCGTGGTGCGCCTGCTGCACAGCACCCTTCCCCGGCCCTCCATCGCTCCAGACGTGAATTGGGTGTGCACAACCTCAGCTTTGGGAGTAGCACAGAAGGCTGGAACCCGCTCAGACAACGGAGTCTCAGCCCAGCTGAACAAAGCGGGAGTACGAAAGCGGAGAAAGCGACGGGTAATTCTATCCATTCATCCAAGCGTGGTTTGACTGAAATGACACCAACGACCAGCGACGGACGATCGCCCACAGTTCCAGTCGACCGGAAGTCTCGACTGGAAGGCCGAGCCCCATGCGCACCACACCGAACACGCCACACGCGCGTTCAAGCTGACCACGTCCGCGCACAAGCGCACACACGTCTCGTCGGCCTTTCGTACGCCGACGAAACCCCGTCCACTGATGCTCATCGAGCCGCACACGCTTCCCCGGGCGGAACCGCTCACGCGGTCGCATTCGTCCTCGACGTCGGGACATCCGCAGGCACGATCGATGAAGCGCTGGGCGCGTACAGCGCATTTGCATGAGATCAAGGTCTCGCGCGAGCGGCGGGGCAGTGGCGGGAGTGGGAGCGGGATTGGGGTTGGAAGTGAGAGCGGCAAACGCGTTGGGTACAAGGACCGGGACCGGGATCGCGAAAAGGAGCACGAGCTAGGCGATGTGTTTGGTTCGCCCTCGGTGTCGCCCACCCGCGGCAAAGCGAGGCGTCGCCGGCCGGTCGTGCCGTTTCGGGCGCATTCGGAGAGTACGGACGGGGATGCGTGGATCGATACGGACGTGGACGTGGAGGAGGAGGAGGAGGAGGACGGGTCGGTCGGGTCGGAGAGGGTGGTCGTGTTAAATTCTCCGGACCGGGACGTGTTTGGTTAGATGGGCATGTGACGTCGTATTCTAGGAGTAACATTTGGGAGTCGGTTGGATCTAGGCTACATGTCTGGTACGGGACGCTATACAGGACCTTTGTTGATAGGCACTACCGATGCTCGTTGCCGAGGGTACCGAGAAGGACCATCGGAAGAAAGTAACTTTCAACCCAGGAAAGTACATCTTGAGTCTAAAGTCAATATGGATGTCAACGGGGTCGAGATGTGCATCTGGGTGAACAGTATAATTGTCCACGGAGACCATCACGCCAGCAGACAATTTGAAGTGGGAGTGACAGTACAGCATGGGTTTGATGATGAAATCCCCTTTCTGCAGTGATACTTCTGTCTTCAATGTCATCCGGGGTACAATGCTAATTACAATACCTTTATGACCAGACGAGAAACAGCTGCGGTGGCATGCAATACAAATCCGACATTTGCTTTGCCTCTTCGAGATGGACGAATGATTCTACATTGATCTTGAACCACATCAGCATCTCGTTGTCCACATCGGGGGCTTCCAAGCGCAATGATTTGATCGGAAAACCCGCCTCCTTTCTCTTTTGCACTACATCGCGTATCAGTCGATAGTTTACCATTCCAATAGAGACAGAAAGCGTCTCGAGACGAGGCAGCCACGTGTCCTGTCCAGAAGACGAACAAGGCGAGCACAGGATGTTGAGGAATCGCCGATGCCGATATTCGTTAGCCATTACATGCAGCACACGAAGATTCAAGAGCTTGTCATACAGCATTACAATGTCGTCGTGGTGACAGGGCAAGCCAAGTATGTCCAGCCTTTCAAGGTCGCTCAGCAAACTACGAGGTCGAGCTTCTGTCCCTGTCGCAGTGGCTGGCCCAGCTAAGCGTTTAACTAAATTAGAGCTATCTGTGGGCGAGAATTTGAGGAATTTGAGGGTAAGCCGTTTGAGCGCCGGCATGGATAGTCGGCGGAACAACCCGAGGGCACGAGGCAAGCTCTGGTCGCCGATGACTAGGTGCGTGAGGTTAGGGAGGTGGGTGGGCACGAGGTTGTGTTCGGGCATACGCGGACCCGAGGCCATCAACTCGAGGGTTTGTAGTTGCGGAAGACCGCGGAGCATGGTGGCGAACTGGGTCCAGGATGGACGAACCGGATCGTTATGGTTTTCCAGCTTGAGGGTCGTGAGCGTGGACGAGGTTGTGAGCCAGGGTTGGTCCCAGTTAAAGTGTCCTCCGACGAGCTGAACGTACTCAAGGCAGGAACCTTGGAAGAGAGTAAATGAGCTGGCGTTCCAAGAACTGTCGACTGTCGAGTCGGGCTTGACCAGCACGAGCACTTTGAGGTGTGGCGCAGCGGAGCCGGATGCATTGGAAACTGCGTCGAAAAACTCGCGGACATTCTGGTATGGGGAGAATCTCAAATGTATGGACCGCCATCGGTGTAAATGTGGAACGAGAAGAGAATACAAGCGTTTGTCATCAACCAGGGGAAGGGTGTCATCGTCTTCGAGATGGACAGTGGTGGCGCTGAGGTTTGACTCGGGGGGGCCTGAGAGGGAAACTCCGGACGAGGAGGTAGCAGGAATGAGCGTGAGAGGCTCTGCCGGAGAGCGGTACCGATACAAACGGTCTACGGTTTCGGCCTGACACATGATGTCAGCAATGTGCGTTGTGGAGAGGCCAACTGGACTCACCCATTGAAGGGTCCCTTCGCGCTGCTCAATTCGTGAGTCTTCGATATGAATGTCAATAGGCAGAGTTTTGCTACGCTGCAGCAGGGTTGAGACGTGCTCGTAAGGTGGACGGGCGTCCGGGGAAACGGCGATCAGCGTCCAAAGGGATGGAGTTGCAATAGCCACCTCACGCCAGTAGCGGCAAACTCGGCAGACGATAATTTGAAACGGAGGCAATGGGCGAGTATCTGTGGAGTTTGCCTGACCTGATTCCTCTGCCAAGATACCTCCGCCGTCATCCAGACTATCGAGGCCGCCGAAATGCTCGAAACCCCGCCAATAACACGCGAAATCACGACTGCTGTTTATCATTGGCGTACCAAACTCGAAAATGCGTGATAGCACTTCGTGAGGAACCCCAATGCACAATTCACCTTTTGAACGATATAAAGAGCTTTGCTGTAGGGATGGCATACTACGCAATGCGTTGGTGAAAAGGATCTGGTCAAGTTGGGCGTACGCGGAGTCCGAAAGTGGCAGTCATTAGATGATGCGAATCGTCCCGCGTTTTCAGTCGGCCGATTCATCCAAAACGCGACTTGTCAGCATCGGCAACATTTATCATATGGCGTTCTCAGGGTTGAAGATGTTCCCATCGACCCTTTGGCTTGACCTGCATCCACGACAGATACTAGTTGACGTTGTCCACTGAGTATGACAGCCCCACCCCCAGTTCCGGACAAATGGACCAAGTTTTTGCTGGATATCTATTTCACACAGGCCCGGCCGCCCATCATGGGTACGGTCGACATCAAGGAAATCGAAGAAAAGGCGAGAGTGGCCATGAAAGACCATTTGCGTGAGCAAATCCGGTTCCTCTTTCGATGGCTGATCCGTGATCGTCATTGCTTATGCCGACAGCGGCGTACATGTACACCTTTGGAAGTGCGGGGACGTGGTTGACCGACGTGGCCAATAAAAAAGCGTTGGAGAATTGGAAGATCGTCCCCCAGATGCTCGTCGGTGCAACGAATCGCAAATTAGAGGTGCGTGTCCGTTAGTTCAGACGTGTGGCGCTTTCTCACATGATTTACCAGACGACGATCTTTGGCGTGAAATATCCAGTCCCGTTGTTCGTCGCGCCTGTGGGCGTGCAAGGTATCCTGCATGCCGACGGTGAACTCGCGAGTGCGGGTGCCGCCGGGAAAGTCGGTGTACCTTATATTATGAGTACTGCCTCCACTCGGTCCATCGAAGACGTGGCGGCAGCCAATGGCACAAACGGCCAAAGATGGTACCAACTTTACTGGTGATTCCGTTCTATCACCCATGTTGTCCTTGGCGGACCGCTCATTGTCCTCGGGAACCTCTAGGCCCCGCACCTCAGAAGTGACGGTCTCCATACTGAAACGAGCAAAGGAAAACGGTTTCACTGCCCTCGTGATCACGCTCGACACCATGGTTCTCGGCTGGCGCCCCCACGATATCGAAACCGCGTATCTCCCTTTCCTATACGGCGTTGGAGTCCAAGTCGGTACTTCTGATCCCGTGTTCATGAAGCGGTTCGGTTTGGAGCCGCGCCGAGGCGAGGCTACCAAGTTCCCATTCGAACCCGCAAAGATCAGGGAAGCTGCTCTCGAAAAAGGCGACAAAAGTATGCAGAGGGAGATGTTGTTGGGGAAAAAGTGGCTCGAAGAGGTTAACTCGGGCGTGTTCAGGACGTGGGAGGACTTGAAGTTCATCAGGGATAACTGGGATGGGCCTATCGTGCTCAAAGGTATCCAACGCGTTTCGGTGAGCAATATTCAGATTAATCGTTGTTGAGCACATCCATGGATGACGTGTCTCCTCGTTTGTGCAGGATGCAGAGAAAGCGATCGCGTATGGCATGAACGGAATCGTTGTATCGAACCATGGTATGTTGCTTTGTATTTCTGTCAAGACGCCTCAGTTGATGTTGGAACACCCAAAGGTGGCCGCCAAGTCGATGGTGCGATAGGTTCCCTGGACGCCCTTGACCAGATCATGCGCTCGCGCAAAGTGCGCGCTGCCCAACGGTCCGGAAAGCTGACTGTGCTCTTTGACTCGGGGATTCGCACGGGAAGCGATATCATCAAGGCCCTCGCGATGGGTGCTCAGGGTGTCTTGAGTCAGTCTAGTCATCTGTTCATGTGCACGCGCGAGATCACTGATTGTATGTCATTCGCAGTCGCACGTCCGTTCATGCATGGTCTCGCGGTCGCTGGTCAGGAGGGTGTCGAGCAGATCTTGAGGCAGACCGTTTGTGATTTGCATGTCTCGATGGGGCTCACTGGATATGCGGACGTCAACGAGATCATCGGCAAGAGGGATGAAATTTTGCAGAGGTTGGAGTACAAACTGTAGTCGTTTGTTTTATACGGTGGGACTGGTCAAGGTGTGGAATAGCGTCGAAGAAGTTCGGAAGAGGTCAGAACAACAGTTGTAATATTGTCTGGATCAATGTATGTTTTATGTCATTGGCCATACCGGGAGCGACGATGCAAAATAAGATCATGTCCATCTTCCGCCATACGCCTGAAGCTACAGCTTAGGACCGTTTTCAAGATTCTGCTGACTAAGTCATCACAGAGTCATCTTGGTCACTCAAATGGGGACCAGCCCATCCAAGTGAATGGATCGGAGCACTGGCACGATGTGACATCGTGTCGGGATTACTGTCCTTCTCAGGCGGATTGTCGACACTGTTGGGAAAGATTTATTTGTCCGCTTCAACAACGGCTCAATGACCTGTCTCATCAGATACATCAAACATCTGCCTCTGGTTCCGCCGCGGGTGCTTCTGGGATCGTGATCCTCTTTTCGGCTCATCTTATCGACGGCGCCAGGAAAATCTGCAGCTTGGCCCACAGTAGCTGAGGAGAGGACTCGAGGATCATTGAATTTGCTTCGCAGGATGCCTAGGTAAGAGCGATCTAATAATTTGGATCGTGAACAACCTTCACTCGCTCGGGGACGAGAAAATGTGGATCAACTTCACCGTCAAAACTCGAAGCAGTGTCGGCACGGCCACACCACTTTTCTTGACCCTAGCATGCGTCAACGCTGAGGCAAAGCTGCGGTGTGTGCTCATCATCATAAAACAACTGATTTAATGCATCAGGGACTCTTAGTGATTCATACTTTAACCTTGTCAATACTAGTGGCGGGCCAGCCATGCCAAGCCAAGGGCCACAATGGAGACCTGACGCCAAAAGGCCAGAGGTTTTGGCAAGGCCCAGGCCCAGGGCGTTCAGGTCAGGTCAGGCCCACAACGCCACTGTGCGTCATATCATCCACCTTGCCATCGGCAATCCAGCGCGCGTTCAGGCTCACAAATGCTCCCATAAACGCCAGGGGCTGTTGGCGCACGCGCTTTTTAAGGCGCGTTGTCTTGACGGATATTCAACACGACAGACACTGAGACGCAGTATGACAGCCCCATCCCTGCTTCCCGACGAATGGACCGAGCTCCTTTTCGATATCTACTTGCAGGGCCGGATACCCGTCCTCGGCACGGTCAACATCAAGGAAATAGAAGACAAGGCAAGAGCCGTCATGAAAGACCATTTGGGTGCGTGCCAATCGTTGCCTTGTCGATGGTTGATTCGAGTGATGTTCTGCATTGACAGCGGCGTACATGTATACCTTTGGAAGTGCGGGAACGTGCTCGACGGACCTCGCAAATAAAAAGGCATTTGAACGTTGGAAGATCATCCCCCGCGTACTCGTCAATGCCACGAACCGCCGGTTAGAGGTGCGTGTTCGTTGGCTGAGACGGCGCGCGCTTGACTGTCTACCAGACGACGATCTTTGGCGTGACATATCCTGTCCCATTGTTCGTCGCGCCTGTCGGGGTACAAGGTGTCCTGCACGCGGACGGCGAACTCGCGAGTGCACGCGCAGCGGGCAAGGTCGGCGTTCCATATATCATGAGCACGGCATCCTCGCGGTCCATCGAAGACGTGGCGGCAGCCAACGGTCCGACTAGCCACAGATGGTATCAGCTCTATTGGTAAACGTATGTCTTTGCCCCTCTTTGCGGCATACTCACATGGCGTGCCCTCTAGCGCCCGTTCCTCGGACATCACTCTCTCGTTGCTAAAACGCGCGAAAGCCAACGGATTCACGGCGCTAGTGATCACGCTCGATACCATGATTCTCGGTTGGCGTCCACACGATCTCGACACCGCCTACCTCCCATTTCTCTACGGGGTCGGCGTCCAAGTCGGCACGTCAGACCCGGCGTTTATGAAACGATTCGGTCTAGCAGCGCGTCAAGGTGAGACGACCGTGTTCCCCTTCGAGCTAGACAAGATTCGGGAAGCGGCTGTCGGTGATGAACGGGTAGCGAGGGAGGTGCGGTTGGGGAGGGCGTGGATGAACGAGATGAACTCGGGCGTGTTTCTGACATGGGATGAGTTGAAGTTTATCAGGGATAACTGGGAGGGGCCGATCGTGCTCAAAGGTATCCAACGTGTCTCAGTGCGTGTTTCGTTTCAGATCGCGTCCATGAATGACGTGTCTTCTCGTTTCGCAGGATGCAGAGAAGGCGATCGCACATGGTATCGATGGCATCATTGTTTCAAACCATGGTGTGTGGCTTGTGTTTCTATCAAACCTCCTTGAGATGAGATTGAAACGTGAAAAGGTGGTCGCCAGATCGACGGCGCCATTGGCTCCCTCGACGCCCTTGACCAGGTCATGCGCTCGGACAACGTCCGCGAGGCCCAACGGTCCGGAAAGCTGACTGTACTGTTCGACTCGGGGATCCGCACGGGAAGCGATATCATCAAGGCTCTTGCGATAGGTGCACAGGGTGTCTTGAGTCAGTTTAGTCGTCTGTTCGCCTCGATTCACGCGTTTGCTGATTCTATATAATTCGCAGTTGGACGACCGTTCATGTATGGTCTCGCGATCGCTGGACAGGAGGGCGTCGAACAGATTTTGTTACAGACGATTTGTGATTTGCACATCTCCATGGGTCTCACTGGGTATGCGGACATCAACGAAATCATCGGCAAGCGAGACGAAATTTTGATGAGGTTGGAGTATAAGCTGTAGTGGTCTGAAGCAATGGACCACAAATTATGCGGCGGGACTGGTCACT
>JBBPLB010000399.1:0-11454 GCA_038089595.1 Bothia castanella
CCGACCTTGGTCTCGACAAGGCTGGGTTAGATCCAGTGACCTTCCCCACCAGACATTCTCTGCGAGTGGCCAGCGACAAGGAGTGTCTCCGTATTCATGCATGTGGACTCAGCCCGGAGACGTATCCGTTTTTACGGGATTACCCATTGGTCCTCGATACACTGGCACACCTGGGTCGCAAGCAAAGCATCCCTAATCCCGAGCAACCACTAGCGCAATTCCTACGGGATCAAGTCCGGTATGGGAGTTCTGCGGAGGTGTGGCACATGAATTGGGAACGCGGGAACTCTGCGACTGTCGACACAGTTCTGAGCTGATTGTTGGACTCTGTGCGAGCGGGGGAGCTTGGTTGTGTGTCCTTGATGTCAATCTCGTGGTGGGCTTTGTACGGTTTGTAGAATCCTGTGGTTGTGTTCATGGACGGGGTGTCTTCGTCTGAACCGTAACGTATGCATCGTGTCGTCTCGATCGGTGGATAAATTTACCTCGTTCGTTATAATCAAGGATCGAAATCCGCTATCAACTTATCCTCCACCCTCTGCCTCGTCTTGGACCCCTTTTTGGCGAGTAATACAACCCCGAATCTTGGGAAAGATCGCTATCCCGCCATCGGGTGAAGTCGTTGTCTTCTAAATACACAGTAATACTTGATATCGAGATACAGATTTTGCGTGTAGTTCCAATGTCATATTGAACCGCAGCGGTATTGTACATTCGGATAGTCAATGATCTTAGCATTTCCCCCAAGGAAGTAAAGATCATGAAGAGAAGTAAAAGAAGTTGGATCATCACGCCCTCTTTTCTTTTCCCTCTCTTGACCAGCATCTCTATAAATATGCTAGTGAGTTTTACTATTTGTCACAGAGATGGACAAAGACAAACCAGCCTCTCCCATTGATCAAATAGTAATACTCGGCAAAGGCAGTCGGAGTACCGCTAGCGTACAAGTTGTAGCAAGCATTGTTCCCGACGGACACAGCGTCACCGCACTCCCACACGTTGCACAAGTACAAGGTCCAACCGTAGTTGTTTGGATTGTAAAAGTAAACGGATTCAAAGCTCATGTCGTTCGGCGCGGCCTCGCCGTCACCTTCTTCCACCCCTGAGTTGAGGCCGACAGCCTCACATGTGCCCGCGCAGTCTTGAGCACTACAAAAGATGAACGCGCCACCGGAGGGCAAGGTGATATCAGGCGTGCCACTTGTCTCCTCGGCGGTGAGTTGGGCAAGAACGCCATTCATGACGAAGATGGCGGGGAGGAGGAACGCATGGGTGAAGAAGTGCATGATTTGAGTGGGCCTGGAAAGGAGTTTTCGACGAGGCTAACGAAAGTTGCAGGATAGGGAAGCGGGATTTTATACGGTACGACGCGATCACTGGCAGCAGTCTCATGTGAAAGCAATGAGAATTATTGTGTGCAACCGGATTGTTAGAAGGCGGCCGGAGAGGTTTTGTGTGTCCATAATTGACACGACGCGGCGTGAGTGGATGTAGAACCCACGTTAAGGAATCTGTGGCCGCTCTCTGAGAATAACATGAACACTGTCGCTTTGAGTATGGTGTTCTAATTATATATGTTCGCTGACATGGGGAAATAGTCTTATCTCAGGAGCACAAGTTCCCGGGTCTCGGTACCTTTTCGCGTGAGGCTGTGCCGATCAGTTCCAAATTGACCACTCCTAACAAGAATATCTCGCGTACATTATATCACCACTTGCACCGTTGCAAAGTGTATATTTGGCATGGCTAGAGGCACACGATCAGCTCGGGCGACAAGAGACAAAATGCGAGACCAACACGCCAATATCCTGAAGGCGGGAAATAGCCCAACCAGTTGTTCATAATATTTTTCTCGTCTTGGACTCGGAGTATCCACGAATGATGGATTGCCCGTCCATCCCATCGAGAATCTTATTCTTAACATGTGGCCCCAACCTGTCGGGATCAAGGAAAAGGGGATAAGAAGAGTGAAATATCCGCTCACACTCCAGCGTTTGTTCTTGGCACTGCGCTCCCCGCAAGCACGGTGCTATAACGTAGGTGAGTGTGAAGAAGCCAGGTGAAGAGATAATGCATACTCTCTCATGCACACAAGGAATAATTGAGCTGGAGGACCGTCATCTTACCGATTGTAGCAGGAAATTTTCCCAATGGTTACGGGCAGTGGCATAAAGCGTCAGGCTGCAGCTGTTGTAGAGGACGTAATTGTAAATGGACTCAAACCCCATGTCGTTCAGGCCGTGTCTCGGCATGTCCGACGTCATCCATCAGGAAAAGCTTCACATCGGAAATGCAAGCAATTTTCTGGAGAGGTGGTGGCAGTGCAGGGTGTTGTGCGGCAATCCTAGCCAAACCAATCACTACAAACTTCGCCAAGTGTCGTGTCGCTCGTCAACTTCTGCATTCTTCATCCTGCATAGCCCCTCCACCAGACAACGATGCTGGACCGAGCCCAGGGGGAACGTCTTCACCCTGATGCACGAGAAACTTGAAGTCCTTCATTGCTGAGCTTGATGATTGAAACACGTGTTCCTGGCATTATACAAGTCATTTCCTCGTACCCAAACCTGGAAGTCGCTGCTAGACTCGGTGACAGTGAGAGATGACGCCATGGTACACTGTACACTGTTTTCATAATGGTTGTATTCTAAATACACACTTGATATCAAAATACAGATCTCGCGTGTAATCCCAATGTCATATTGAACTGCGGCGGTGTCGAATAGCCAATGATCTTAGTATTCTTGGTATTTCCCCCAAGGAAGTTAAGTAAGATCAGGAAGAGACGTAAAAGCAGTCGGACCAAGACGCCCTCTTGTCTTTCCTCTCTCTTAGGCAGTGTCTCTATAAACATGCTAGTGAGTTTCGCCATTGGTCACAAAGATGGACAAAGACAAACCAGCCTCTCCCATCAATCAAGTAGTAATACTCGACAAAGGCAGTCGGAGTACCGTCGACATATAGGTTGTAGCAAGCATTGTTCCCGACAGTCGGGCCGTCATGACACGCCCAGACGTTGCACAAGTACAAAGTCCAACCATAGTTGTCGGGATTGTAAAAGTAAACGGATTCAAAGCTCATGTCGTTCGGTGCGGCTTCGGCGTCGCCTTCTTCCACCCCTGAGTTGAGGCCGACAGCCTCGCATGTGCCCGTGCAATCTTGAGCACTGCAAAAGATGAACGCGCCACCGGAGGGCAAGGTGATATCAGGCGTGCCACTTGTTTCCTCGGCGGTGAGTTGGGCAAGAACGCCATTCATGACGAAGAGGGCGGGAAGGATGAGCGCACGAGTGGAGAGATGCATGGTGTGAGCGGGCCTGGCGAGGAGTTTTCAGCAGGGCTAACGAGAGTTGTAGGTTAGTGAGGCGCAACTTTATACAGTACAGGGTGTCTTTGTTCACAGGCAGCAGGCTTGGCATGTGATGGTATCCCACCAGAAGGGACTGTCAAATGGCGGCCGGAGCGGCTGATCTGGTGTATGTCGAGAACCGACATGACTACGTGAGTGGACGTATAACTCACGCTGCAAGATCTGCACTCGTTGCTCGGGAATAACAAGTCGACAATACCCTCGGTCTGAGCACAGTCACGGTGTTGTCAACACGTCAGAATAGGATTCGTTGCTGAAATGGGGCAATGGTCTCTTCCAGGGAACGGGTTCTCGGGTTCGATCGGTACTCCATGAGAGCGTTCTTGTCGGTTCCAATCCCTCCTTTCCTGAAGATGGTTTCCGTGGATATAGTATCACCACACGTACCATTTCCAAGAGTAGCGAGGCCAACATACGAAGATCCTGGAAAGAGAATGACATGTGATCGAAGCACCCGACCAAGTTGTGCACAATCCTCCGCCACAACTCCGACGCGAGAGCAATTGTGCATCATTTATTGAACATTTGTACATTCCCAAACCTATTTTGAGATGCTCCCTAAGCCTGTCGAGATCAACGAAAGGGGGTAACAGCAACATATCCCCAGGTCAGCGCCTTTTTTCTCCTGTGAGTGTACTCTTTGGTATAATGGAGGTGAGTTGCATTTACGAATAAGCCAGACAGAGATGATAATTACCCTCTCATGCAGGCAAGAAATAATACTCGGTAAATGGGGTCAGAGTACCGTCGTCGTACAGATTATAGCAGGCGTTTCCTCCGATGGCCACAGCGTCACCGCACGCCCAGGTAGCGCATGTGTACAGCGTAATGCTACAGTTGTTGTAGGGAGTGTAATTGTAAATGGACTCGTACCCCATGTCGTTCGGGGTGGCATGTCCAACGTCGTCATTGACCGTGTAAGCATTGACGACCTCACATGTGCCCGTACAGTCTTGGGCACTGCAAAAGACGAAGGAACAATCAGAGGGGTATGCCACGTCGGGTGTACTAGAGGTAGGCTCGGCAGTAAGTTGGGCAAGAGCGCCGCTTGTGACAAGGAGGGTAGGGAAGAAAAGTGCATGAGTGAAGAGATACATGGTGTTGACGTGCCTGACGAGAATGAGCTTTCCACTAGGTTGTCGAAACTGGTGGGTTAGGAAGGCACGATCTTATATGGAAGTTTTAGGTGCTCAGTGGCAGTACGCTCCTGTGAAGATCCCACGCAAAGAATCATTGTCGTGTGTAGACAGTCCGTTAGACGGCGGCCGGAAAAGTTGGACCTATCTGCCTATGTGTGTGTCCATGGATTAATTGACGGTGGGTATAGAACTCACGCTACAAAACTTCGGGTTGCTACTGTGAATTGCAAATCAACGAGTGTCCTCAGTCTCGGTATGAGGTTGTCAGCAAGTCGGAATAGAACCAACCGCTGAAATAATGCAATAGTCGGGGTCTTTCCAAGTGGTAGGGAGTGCAAGTACTGGTCCTTCCGCCGTATGAGAGTCTCCTCAAGATCTTCACAACATGATCTCCCGCGGACCTTCACCATTCCTGTGAACACGGTATTACCACCTGCACCATTTCCAGGAGCACTTGTGCATAGATGCATACAATCAGCCCATCAACTCGTATGCTTCCTACATTCCACTATTGCCTTTCCTCTCTCGAACAGTATCCCTCTCAAGACCTATAAAGTGTAGATGAGTTTTCCTTGTCAAGAAGCTAGATTAAGTGACAAGGCATACCCCTTCATGAATCGAGCAAGTAGTAGTACTGGAGATATTCCGTCGGAACGCCATTGTCGTACAAGTTGTAACACTCGTTGTCCCCGACGGCCACAGCGCTAGCGCACTCATACGCCATGCACGTATACAGGGCCCAGCCGTAGTTGTCTGGATTGTAAAAGTAGATGGACTCAAAGGTCATGCCGTCTGGGAGGGACAACCCCTGGTCATCAGGGAGAGAGTTGAGGTTGACGGCCTGGCATGTACCCGTACAGTCTTGGTCGCTGCAGAAGACGAACGCGCCATCGGTGGGGAGAGTCACGTCAGGTGTGCCAGTGGTGGGCTCGGCAGTTTGTTGAGTAAGAACGCCACAAATGGCGAAGAGGGCGAAGAGTAAGAGTGCACGACTGGAGAGATGCATAGTGTGATGGGCCTCCTCGAGGTATTTCAACAGGGCTAACGAAAGCTGTAGCTTGTAGGCGCAAACCTGTTCGATTCTAGGCGCGGGTTAGCAGCAGGATCATGCGAAGATATCCCAGAGGGAAGATCATTATTGTGCGCGGCTGGACTGTTAGATGGCGGCCGCATTGATCCACCTGTCTGCATTTATCACGGTATGAGTGGAAGCAGAACTCACGCTACAATAAAATCGATCGCTGAGATGAGACAGATAGCCTCATCCCCAAAGATGCCGCCCGAGCGGTACAGAGGGACCAGGCGTTGGTGCCCATTCGCATGAGAGCCTTCTCACCCAGTTTATTAAAATCCCGTAGTTCCTTCACAGTTTCAGTAAGCATGGAATCACCGTCCGGACCATCGTCGAGGAGATGTTTGGTATGCACAGACACACATAATCAAGTCGAGTAACAAGAGAGGAAACCTGAGTCGACGATAGGATGCCATCAACAGAGCAAAACAAACATGTGCTAACAACATTACGGGCGTATAATTACTTACCTAACATCCTCAGGCTTGTAATTCCATGGTGGCCTTATATTCTTCAAAATTCCGGAACAAAAGCGACAGTAACGCAGTGGAACGAGCTGAACAAAGCACTCTTCGTCACTCCTTGGAGTACCCGCAGCATACTGCTATTATACAAGGGCGAGGCAAATCGCGTTTATCCTCTACCTGGTCATAGGTCACCGGTCACCGGTCACCCTGGATCCTTTCGCCGTGAACTCGTAGTGTTCATGAGCTCCACCCGCACGTTTTTGTTCTGACTGATCCCACCGTGTTTCAAGTCGCCCAACCAATTGTCTTGCTGCCGGTTCTATACCTCCATGGATGCCATTATCACGTTCATTGGGTTGACTTGGATGGTGTTCATGAGCCTCGCGAGAAGAAACTTTCAATAAAGCTAACGAAAGTTCAAGCGGGTTCGGGCGGAGTAGTCTTGCTCTGGCAGTGACTCACTAGGTCGAAATGGAATCAGCGCGGGAACGGAGACATTGTCCCGTCCTCTGCCAGTGGGGCATTTCTAGACTAGTGCAGGGTGTCGGTTGCCGGTCTTTTCATGGATACAAGGTCCTTCAGTGAGCTCTGTTTCCGCAGTTGGATAAATCTTGGGACAGTCTTCGACCAATGATATGATCTTTGGTGTCAGGAGAAGCCTGCTTAGTACACTATCCGACTTTCGCTTTCTGTCCTTGCTATTGATCATGTTTCAAGGATGCGGACGGTAAATGATATTTACTGACGAAGAATCCGAACTTGAAATCCACCTATATGAGTGCGTGACCGTCACCATTCACACCACGGTGCGCAGCCCTTTGCCAGGGGGTAAGTTTGACAATTCCGTATGCCAGGTACGTAGAAAAAAAAAATCAACATGCGGGCAACCTACGAGCCGTATGGAATCGAGTCCTGACTCGAACGTGATGCTTTTCAGCCGTGAAGCCTGCACCTAAACCGCAAATAGGCTTGGGGGTTCATGGCGGTGCGGAGGGGCTAGTGGGTCGACCTCTTGCTGGTGGACAAGGTGGAATGGATTGGGATGAAGGACTGACTACGAGGCAAGCGACCCTAACTGCTCCCAGCATAACGAATGGCATTGTAATATCATATTTCATCTTGAAGGTATTCTTGAGAACACACGATATCAAAATGAAGGCTTGGCATGTAGGCCCAATGCTATATTACTGAATCGAACTTTACTGCAACGGTTCTACATCAGAAATCCTTTTTTAGCATTTTCCCCGAACCAGTCGCGAACAGTGAGAAGGGTAGGCAATGATAGTCTTTCCCGCACCCCAGCACTTCCTTTTCTTTTCCCCTTCTCTCTCGGAAACTACAATTTCGCAAGCCTGCATAAATCAAGTGGACGTTACTTGGTGATCGAAACCAGACGGAGGGACAACCATACCTCTATCCCGTTGTCTCGACTTGATACCAATACTCGGTAAAGGCTGTTGAAACACCGTTGTCGTACAGATTATAGCAGGTGTTGTACCCAATCTGTGCGTCTGTAGCGCAGTTATATTCGCCGACGCACGTGTACAGGTGCAAGGCGGTATTGTCGTCAGGATTGTAAAAATAAATGGACTTGAAGCCCTGGGAGATATAATTCCCGACCTCCTGTTGGACGGAGTCAATGCTGACAATTGGGCATTCGCCAGCGCAGTCTTGGTCACTGCAGAAGACGAACCCGCCACCGTTGGGGTATGGCGGGGCGGGTTTGGCTGACGTAGCCTCGGCGGTTTGTGTGGCGAGAACACCGCTTGTGAGGAGCGCTGATAGGAGCAACGCAGGAGTGAAGAGATGCATAGTGTGGCGGGCCTAGGGAGGATTTTCAGCAGAGGCTAACGAAAGTTATGAGCTGAGGTGGCTTGATTTTATACAATACTCACCGTTTACTGACGACACGCTCATGTGAAAACCTCCCACGAAATCGTTGATTGTTGTTCATAGCCGGACTGTTCAATCGCGACCGCGGGGGTTGCCCCAGTCCACCTACATGTATGCCCATGGCTGATATGACAGCGTGAGTATCAGTTACACTCTAAAGGTTGAGGTGGAGAACAAGTCGACACAAGCCCTCCCGTCAAGCAGAGCGCCATCGGCACGTCAGTTAATAGAATTATGCTGTAACTTGAACGAGGCAAATAGTCTCCTCCCCATTGAAGTACCCCCGAGCGGTGCAGGCAGAGTCGGTACCGATCCCTTTCGCATAGAGTACTTCTCAGCCAGTTTATTTATATCTCGCGTCCTTCAGAGTTTTCATGAACATAGTATCGCTGCCCGTTGTGAATAGCACGAGATTTAGTGGGCTAGACACGCACTCGGCTTGACCAGGTGACAAGAAAGGGGGTGTGGGGACTCGGAGGCCGAGGCTAGCAACCTACGAAAGTCTTGGCATCCAATATTGAATGGTGAGATGGAAGGACAAAATAGTCCATTCCTCGAACTTTGCTCTTGATACGAGTGAGGCCTAAGTAGTGAATTTTATATTACGTAGGACATTCTCACGGGGAAGGTACTCTCGATATCAGGGCCAGCAGAGACCGTTCTTGACCAATAGTTAGCTTCAGCCTAGCTCCGTGCCCTGCATACGCACTGCTCATCGTCGAGGACGTGCCAGTCATCAGCGGCACAATGAAGCAGACCAACCGATTTAGACACGTTCAATTCCATCACCTTTTTTTCCCAGCGCTTTCTCCCATCAAGATCAATCTGGGCTTATTTCTTACTAGGAATCGATTCTCCGTGAATTGTTCCCAGTGCATTTCGTAACGGAACCTTGAAGGGTACGCACAATCCACGGCTACTCTATAAATTTAAGACAATAGACCCCGGCGTAACAAGCATGATGATAGCCGATCGTATGTATTGCGTATGGATGTATGACACCTTAAATCATCTCGAGGTGAGACGTATTATGAACTGACCTCGAAAACGTATCTGCAAGGTAGGAAATCAACATCCGAGCAACGCATGAGTTGTGTGGCGCCGGATTCCAATTGTAACTCTAGTACGACTACCCCAAACCGCGGGACAGACTCGATGACGGGGTCGACGGAGACCGTCTATCATATTATATTTTCACGATGCCGGTATTCTGATTTTACGGTAGTACTCGATACCGATTTTTGCATAGTTTCAGTACCATATTGAACTCAAGTGTTGTTGTACATTGGCAATCCTATTTATCATTCTTCCCGAGCCAGTCGAGATCAGTTTGAGTGAGCGGTAAAAGCGGCAGTAGTACCCTCTTTTCTTTCTCTCAGGCTCCTTCCCTCTCCCAAACCACACTTTCTGCGTGCTTGTATGATTGTGGGTGAGCGTTGGCCATCAAGAACCCAAACGAAGAGACAATCCATACCCTTATGCTGGCACATCGACAACGTACCAGTACTCGGTAAAGGCAGTCGGAGTACCGTTGTCATACGCGTTGTAGCACGTGTTGTCAGCAATCTGCGCGTCGGTAGCGCAGTTATAGTAGTCTACGCAGGCGTACAGGAGCCAGTAATAACTGTCAGGGTTGTAGAAGTAGACGGACAAGAAGGGGTCTGCCGTATTCCCAACATCTTTTTCGACAGAGTCGAGGTTGACGACCTCGCAAGTGCCCGTGCAGTCTTGGGCGCTACAGAAGACGAAAGCACCACCGGAGGGCAAGGACACGTCTGGCGTGCCAGTGGTGGGCTCAGCAGTTTCCTGCGCAAAAACGCCGCTCGTGAGCAAGACGGCAGGGAAGACGAGTGCACGAGAGAGACGCATGGTGTGGGTGTCCTAGAGAGGAGTTTTCTACAGAGGCTAAGGAAAGTTACGGGTTGGGAAGCGTGATTTATACACTTCAAGGTGTCTCCGAGTGATCATTGGAAGGACACACATGTGAAAATATCCCACACAAGGGCGGATTGATGTGCGTAGCTAGACTGTAAGATGGCCGCCGCGAAAATTGGGCCTACTCATCTACGTGCACGGTGTACCCATGCTTGTGATCATGACAGCGTGAGTGGATGTATAGATACCACGAAATCCGAGGCACTACTCACAAATAGCTGTACAGTGCAGTAAATGCCATTAAAATGCGTCGGAATGGAATCGATCGCTGAAATGGGGCAGATGGTCTCATTCCCAGGGTTCTTCCCAAGCGTACGGGGGTCGTTAGAGACTTAACTTACATCGGCATTTGCCGTGCTCGGAAGAGTCGCGGGACAGAATTCAAGTTCCGGATAACGCAACATATATCGCATAGTGTAGTACGTTTTGCCTAGCAGATTCACGATTGCTCATGACGGCATTTTGCATACTAGCAGTGCGACGAGAGATCAAGGCAAAGACTTTTCATGCAAATTCAATACTGTACACCAGCGATCCTATTCTCAGCATTTCTCCCAAGCCAGTCAGGCAAGAACAGCCATAGATATCGGCCACACTCCAGCACGCTCTTTTCTTTCTCTCTTTCTCTCTCCCAAAATGCGCCTTCTGCGTGCCTGTATGATGGATACAGACGGGTTACTCGTCAAGAAATCAAACGGAGAGACAATTCATACCCTTATGCTGGTACATCGAGAACCATCCAGTACTCGGTAAAGGCAGTCGGAGTACCGTTGTCATACACATTGTAACACGTGCCAGGTGGAATCTCCATATCGGTGGCACAGTTGTAGTAGTCGACGCACGCGTACAGGATCTTGTACTCGCTGTTGGGATTGTAGTAGTAGACAGACAAGAAGGGGTCGGCAGAGTTCCCGACATCTGGTCCGACATCGGCAAGGTCGATGACCTCGCACGTGCCTGCGCAGTCTTGGGCGCTGCAAAAGACGAATGCGCCGTCAGGGGGTAAGGACACGTCAGGCGTGCCAGAGGTAGGCTCGGAGGTTTCCTGGGCGAAAACGCTAACCGGGAAGAGAGCGGGGAGGAAAGGTGTACAAGCAGAGAGTCGCATGATATGAGTAGGCCCGGGGGAGTTTTCGACAAAGGCTGAGGGAAGTCAGGGGTTTGGAGGCTGACTTTATACAATTTTTGGTTTGGGCTTGCTCGTGCGAAGACATCCCACGCGAAGGATGTTGTTGTGTGTGGCCAGACAATCGACTTGGCGGCCGGGGCGGTTGAACTGTCTGTCTACGTGCGTTATTAGTCGATATGACAGCGTGGGCGGGTGTAGAACCCACAGTGAGTACAAAGTCTGAGGTCGCCACTCACAAACACGGATTGTAAGGTCAACGAGTGACCCCCGCTCTGAGCACAATATCTCATCCTCAGGGGTACTTCCCGAGCAGTACAGGTACCTTTTCGCGCGGGATGGATACCGGCTCCGAGGCGACTGGTTTGTTATGAGCAGTCAAACCCGCATGCACGAGTTCGACGTTGGGCTATTGGAAAATCAAGAATGTATTCGACAAACAGGTAGTCCATG
>JBBPLB010000402.1:0-11383 GCA_038089595.1 Bothia castanella
TGTTGACCTGCATGAAAACATTTCATGCATAGTCAAGTACTATAGCTACCATACCTCTCTCTACATCAATAAACACCCCATACTATAAGATATACATCCACTAAGTTTTATGTAAGCAGCCCCAACAGTTCATGAGATATGAATGTTTCTTTGAAAATAATGACCTACATAAAAAACATATCATGCTGAGTCAGAAAGAAGAGCTATGTATTTTCTTTTCTATCCATTAGCTTTATCTGTTGTAAAGATATTCATGAATCTTTGTACATTAGTTTTCATTAGACATTGGTAGTACTTTAACTAGTTCATTAGCAACAATCATGTAGTATTGGTTTCAATCAGATGACTACACAGACACATTATGTGATAAAAATCACATGATCCAGAGAATCACATGACCCTTGCCTTACTTAGAGTGCTGCCAACATAGCCACTCAGATACAGCATTGATCTAGAACATTCCAAGATATTCCCAAGGATCTAAAAAGAGAATAAGGTTATATTAAACTCTAAACCTTCCATAGGAATGAACAGCCTCTCCCAATCTGTGCCCTCATAGCCCCACTGACTCATGCTGACTCATGCTGACTAATCCAATGTCTGATATGAATCCCAGCACAGCCACTTGTAATATGTATATAAGGACAGCTGATTGTGCCTCAAAATCCATCTTAGATTTATTGCTTTGGTATTAGATAAGATCACTGATAAGGTAGCCCCTGAGTGATAAGATCCGGCCGATTAGATCGCTTAGATAAGCTCAAAGAAGCAGAGATGAAGAACAATCTCTCTTCTAATCAGTATTAGAGTTTTAGCCTACACTTTTGTACATTTAAGACTTTGGCTAATCAGCACTAAGTAGAAACCTTCAGCCAATAGGAGGACTGGTCCAAGACCCCTCTGATTACATCATCAATCAGTTATTGGGTGGCCACTATAGCAGAAAGGCACTATAACCTAGATAAATCTAGTCTAGGAATATCTAATACCTAAGTATACAATTGCACATATCTAGCACTCCAGTGAGCCAATACAATAGGTTTACAAATAACCAAATTGAATGAACACTGAGTGACCCTAAAAGGAATTTTCCCACACTTTACTTTTCAGATACAACATCTAGTTCAAACACTAGAAATATATTAGTAGATTCTCTAGTATTCTCTTTGAGAATTTATTACACAACATATGTAAATGATCAGAAGAAACCTTCTATCTCAGGATTTACATAATCAAGGCACACCCTCACCATAAATCCTACACAGCCATCAGGCCTACAGATCAAGTACAAATCATCCAACAAGCTATAACCTATTATTGCAAGTATAGTATTTAACATCTAGGACTTGATTACCTTACCATAGTCAACCCCTGTTACATATATCAGCTAGGAATAAGCCAACCTAAGTTTTTAGGATAGTATATCCTAGATTTGAAAGAACAATCAGAGATCCAATTTACTAAACTGCAACTTATTCAGTAGTATTCTATTGATTGACCTGGTAGACTAGTTGTCAGTCACCAGTTTATAGTAAGATTGGACCTGAGAGAAAGCTTGAGGGATATACCTAGCATCCTCTTCATCTTTTCCCACACAATGACACCACTGGAGAGTGGTTCAATAAATATAAGTCTGAAGAGAGTGGTTCAAGAGAAGAGTGTCCAATATAAAGTGGATCAAAATATGTGTCTATCTCAAGATGCGCAGTGTCCCTTGCATGTTTGAAGGCTTATCAACTATCCATAGTAGAGACAATGAGAGACTAAGAGAAAGAGAGAGAGAGTCTTCTTTTTGTATAATTTGGACTGTTTTCTTTGAAGCAGAAGTATATAGAGAGATTGTCTGTTCATCTTTTTGTTGCTTTAGCTTTTTTGTTTTTAGAGGAGAAAGATCACTGGACAAAACTTGGGGTGAAACAGAGATCACTAGATGAAACCTGGGATAGAAAATATATTGTGTAGTCTGATGACCCTATTCACTGTCAGGCAGTTTGGGTTCATCATCTGAATCATCATCCTGATGGTCTGACACATCATCATCTTTTCCTACCAGCTTGTTCAAGTCTTCATCCTCCATTCATGTGAGGCCTAACACTTGAATTGATCCATAGAATCTTGGCATCTTGGACATCATAGTGATAGTGTTCCACAATCCCATTGGCTTGAGAATTGTATGGATGTGGCACTTATTGGCTAGAATATCAAGAGCTTGGACAAATATAGGTCCATTGTCAGTAACAATTTCAGATAAGGCCCCCACCAACAGAGAAGGTCCTCAAATATAAAGGAAGCAAGCACACCTACATTTTTAGAGTAGAGTATACGCTATTCAGGATAGGAAGTGAGGGCACAATGAGCCTGAACAATGAAAGAATATCTGCCCAAGCAGAGTAAGACCATAGTATCAAGGTGAGCTTTAAAAAACAGACTACTGATGAAAGGGACAGTAGGAGAGATATGAAGCTTTTGAGTTTGGTGGATCTAGCATTTATAGTAGGTGAAGGAGTGGCTAATAACCTAGTAGTGGACTGAAGGTTGTCAGAACCATGAAGATGAAGTAGATTATAATGATAGAGCACATGAGACACAGAACACAAAGGAAGAAGAGGACCAAGTCCCAAAGTTGGATGCTCATTGAGAAGCACAATTGCAAAGGAATAAGCATCATCAAGCCAGTCCTTGAAGTCATCCTCCTCAGGAGGGTCTTCATCAGAAGACAGATGACAAGAAAGACCATCAGCTCTAGTATACTGGGTTGCAGGGATATGAACCAAGCAAAAGTTAAAAAGAAGGATACTGGTGATCCATTGATTAATGGTCACATTGGGCTGCAGATCTGGATTGTTGATCATGCCCTTGACATACTTTACATCCATTTCTGTAATAAGAAAGATAAAAATATGGACCACCCATAAGGCTCAGAACAGTCCATAGAGTTTGAGCTTTGCTTGAGAATAGTGCTGCTCTACATTTGACAGACCTAAAGAACTGAAGTGGTTTGGGTAGTGCTTGCCATCATCACCTTCTTGGAACAGTATAAACCCCACTGCAATGATAGAGGTGTCAACTGCCAGGATGACCTTGTGCCTAGACTTATAGTCCAAGTGGCAGAGCACTGGAGATTTGATGATTTGGTCTTTGAGTCGCTGCATAGCTTCTCTTTGAGGTTCCTCCCATTCAAAGGGTATACCTTTCCTAGTAAGGTTAACAAGCAAACGAGAGAAAAGAGCATAATTTCAAATGAAAATGTGGAGAATACCACATGTGCCCAAGAAACCATGGACCTGGCTAACATTTTTGCATGCTGGCCAGTTGCAGATCCTTAGCCTCACGAGGGATCTGACCTTCAAAGGTGCACTTGTCTCCAATGATTGTAGTGTTCGGAGCAGCAAGTACAAACTTCTTGGCAGACATGGTTGCTCTGACATTTTGGAGACACTGTAAGATTTAGTTAATGACAATTCTGGGATTCTCAGAGATTGTGTGGTAAGAACCATCCTCATGCTGGAAGCATGATTTTCCAGACTTGACTGGGAGGTAATCTACGAAAGGCATGGTATGCTCTGGTATTCTCATCCCGTAAGATAAATGCCATGTCGGCTTGATAAAGTTGAACCACATCAGTATGACCCATTGAAAGAGTAGTGAGGCAGTGGGGACTCATAGGACTACTAAATGTTGTCATGTCCCTGGAGTCCAAATGAAGTGGACGCTAGTCATATCCTGTGAAAAAAGATTCAGCAAAATATTCAACAAAAGGAGGAGTGGATAAGTCATGGATAGCAAAAGTCGTGGATAGCAACTGCATTGAGCAGTTGAAGATTGTGGATGAGTCGGAGAGTTTTTCCATCTTGCTTGAGGATGCAGAACCACTGAGATCAGTAAGTTGCTATGGACGGTTCATAAACCTCTGAAGCGATGTGGTCTTTGATGATTTGAATAGCTTGACCTCAAGCAGATGGGAGTACTGGGATATTTTGGAGCACCCAAGGCATATGGGGTACTGTCGGAATTTTGACGGGTGGAAAGAACTACTCATCAAGGTGAGCTTGATCAGTAGGGACTTGAGCGAAGGCCATCTCATGGTTGCGGACTGACCAACCACCAAGCGAGTTTCAGCTCTTCAGGCCATAGCCATTTGGCCAGATCGAGGTCTAAAGTGTCAGTGTGCTCCTGTTGAAGTGGATCCCAGGAACAAAATCAGGAGGATAAGTCAGGAGAGGAGTGAAACTGCCAAGCGGTTCATCAAGCAATTGATGGATCACATGGTACTCCTCATCAAGGGGAGCCATGACTGGCCAAACCTTCCGAGCAACTGGCTTATAAGTGAAGAAATGAGGAGGTGGATCAAAAACATAAGATGAGTCCAAGGCAGAGAGATGAGGGTGGTTAAAAGAAGAAAGAGTTGTGGAAAGGAAATCATAGTCGGATGAGGCAAGACTGACACCTAAGGAAAAAGATGTGGTTGACAGAGAGAATGAACTGAAATGAAACGAAGATGATGTGAAGCAGAGAGAGGGGTGTAAGAAATCACAAGACATATATCTGGGGGAATCTCCCCAACCTTTCAGCGGATCATCAAGACCTAAAAACCCATTTCCATGACAGAAGCATGATTAGAATAGGATAAACCACGGCGACAAATATGCACCCCTCCTTCCAAAAGGACAGGTGGACTGAAGTGGAAGCAGACAGAACCACCAAAATGGAAGGAACAGAAGCAGACGAAGGAACCGTGGAAGTAATTTGATGATGGTATTCTATGCAACCTTTCAGACTTTACAACCAGAAATGCACCAGATCCAGCAACTGTCATTTATATCAATATGATCATCAGTCCTCTTCAACACCATACAAAGGCATAAGGCTTCAGCCAAGTCAGCACAATTATTCTTAATAACGGGGAGCTGCTGAACAGAGGACCCTTCGGATGAAGGTCTTGTATGGGTCGCCAGTACCAGCCAGTGAACATGGCAGTTACAACCTGGCAGACATGCCTGTAGAAGTCCTGTAGACACAGACACAGAAGTATAAGGGGAATGGTAGGTGGAAGGAATGGAAGCTCAAAGCATGGAGTCAGTAAGAAGGAATTTCACAGCAACAACAACATCCGCAATCAGGTATGGGTCGTCTGGATGCAGGTTGGGCTTGGTAATTGACAACTAGTGCCTTATCCGATCGCCAACATCTTATGGAAATCCACTAAGGAGCAGTGAGTCACGTTTGACATCAGAAAGTTTTCAGTTAGCAATGAGAAGAGCAGAAATGTGGATAAATCGCCATTGATGCTCTCCTAAGTCATCCTGGCTTCACATAGACTTCACATGGGATTCCTCAACAAGATACTGTAGACCTGCTCAATAGTAGTAGTGAATGCCTTCACATCCTAGGTACAACCTCTTAACTGCTGTCTTGAATACATCCCAGTCGACAGGGATTGCGGCAGCTTCAATACTTTTGCTTCTTCAAGATCCGCATATCAGATGGTGGCTCTAATCATTTCGGCTTTGTCTAGTCCAGCTGCATGCCCATGGAGTTTGATATCCTTGAGGAAGTGTGGAAACAGAGCAGGATTCTTCCCATTGAATTTGGGAGTGTTTTGAGTCCCTTGAAGGGGCATATGCACAACAGGAGTGGCCATAGAAGGGATACATGGCAGAGCAATGGCTGGTGGAGTAGATGATAGGATAAAAGGATGAAGATGATGGTTGACTATTTGGAGAGGATGACTGATTGGGAGGTGTATAACTACATGTAAGAATCAGTAGAGGATCAGGAGGCAGCGATGTGGATGAACAAATGGGGTCAAAATGAGGAACAGTAGGTTGTGGTTCAATGAACTGTGAAGCAGGGGATAGATCGAAGAGGTTAGTGAGCAATGGAGATGGAGATGGAGAGGTGATAAGGACAGTGGAAGTTCGGTGAATCACTGGCAAGGTTGCATAGGAGTAGAGTGTGAAAAAGCACCTAGAAAGGCAGGTGAGCTGAAGCATTCAAATCCGAGTCAGCAGCTCAGGCGCAGTTTCACCTTGACTATTGACAGGGGACTAAAAGGGTTGAATGTGTAATCTGAAGGTGGGATAAAAATAGAACTTGACAGATCTGTCAGGTCCAAGCGGTTATGACATGCTCAGGTAGGTGAAACAGGTAAGAGTAGGACAGAGTCATCGGAGAGATGAAGATCTCGAAACTGGTCCTGTAAATTTTCAAGTTATAGGTATTGGAGGTTGAACAGATCTTCTGGTTGACTTTGGAACCTCCCTCATGGTGGGTCCTAGTTGAAGAGATCCTATGGGCCTCAGAGGAACAAATCCACTGTGGTCTGAGGAAGAGAGTGATGTTAAGGGTGCAAAACGTGCAACCCTAAACAGAGAAGATCCAATGCAAGGTGATGGTCAGAAGAGTGATCAAGGAAACCTAGGAGACTGTAGAAGTCGTAAGAAGATGACAGTGTACATGAGGGATGAATTTTGATCTCTCTAGAGGGGTCCATCCCTTAGGGTACACCTTCTAAGCCAGCAATATACTTGAGCATGGAACATTCATGTTCTACAAGCGACACCTCAACCCAGCTATCCTTGAGTGCAAAATTGAATTCATCCAAAGTGCCTGAGGGGCATGGAGGTGCTAAGGCTAAATGAACATGGTAACATATGGTACTGTGTCTGACAAACCCATTGCTGGACCATGTATGCCATAGTATAGAAGTGATATTGTATTCAATGCTGTCAACTTCAACAAAAGATGCTGACTTCAGGGAATGGAGGGGCAAAAATTAAGTTGGAGGGTGGGATTGAAACCAAGAACATCCTTATCACCATGAGTAATGTCATAGACAATCTGACACATTTCTTCAACTCAGTGATGGAAGTCGATTGGAACAGAAATCTGAACCCCAGGAGTGGTCAAACTAGTACACTTGTAACTCCGAGGCAGCAAAAGAAAGGGTGAGAATGTAATGCCACCACAGTTGAGAGCATAATAGGATGTAAACATTCATGTTGAGGCTCTTGACAAGAGTTGTGTTATTCTCCCATTCACTCACCATGATTTCACTGATTGCCTTGGGACTTCTCCAGGTCAGGGAGTCATGGTAGTCACTGAGGGTACCCTGAATCAGGACAAGATCTGGTTTTCGCTTCCAGTGGAATTCTCAGTCCTCTGACACAAGTGGTGAAGACGAGGTTTCGTTTCATTGGTGTCAGTAAATAGAGACTTGTTGAACTTGGAGCTGATGTGTGAGGAATCTGTCACGTCACACAGCAATAATGCTGCTGCCAGTGCATTCATGAATGCAGCACAATGACTCTCCAGTGTATGAAGTGTTGCTGGCACTTCACTTCTCTTGCCTGCAAATAATTGAGATCCCATGAGGAATCTCCATCGTATTTAGCTCCTCAATGACGTGGTTGATCAAATGAGCTGCTCATCAATGTTTCTGAATCTTCAACATTGGTATTGACTAGCTGGAATGGTGTGTGGGGGGGAACAGATTGGGAAGAAGCATCAGGAGTTGTGGTAGGGAGCTCTATGTCTAACACTGGACCATCCAGGGGATCGGGGTCTCCAGTGTCAGTGAATAAAATGCTCATCCTTTGGAAGACTCATTCAATCCCATTGATAAACGCCTCATTGATCATTGCCTCGTTACCAACCTCGAGGTTCCATTTTTTTCTGCTACCATCATAGAGGACTACCCCAGGGAAGTCTTCTTTGGCCTATTGTTTGACTGTTGAAAGAGTTGAGCTAGTTTGATGACATGGTCAGAGCCTGCCAACTAACTGCATGGCTGAGGCTTTGCATTTGTGCTCAAGGACAGAACACTGAAGTTCTTTGTGAGAAGAGTTCAAGCGGACTATGAAGGTATTCCAAGCCAGGAGATTGATGGCAGGAATTAAGCTTGAAATAAGGCCTCGACTGTAGGATGAGAGTTCCTTGGACTCATCTAAGATTTGGCCCTTTCAACTCCCACTTGAACAACTGATTCACTGGAATAATGTGACGTCCATCAGACAGAGTGGTAGCCAAACTAAGTTTTTGTAGATAGTTGGTCACGCACTGAGGATACATAAAGGGCCATGGAGCATAAACAGCATTCTACTTACAACTAACTCATCAATGAACTTGTTTATGAGTATCTGTTGGATGATAAATATGCTTAAGAAAAGGCAATGTGAACCTGAGCAACACATGGTGTCACCACCAGCAGTAACCTTGTTAGCCAGACAGTCCTGTACTTGGGAAGGATGTGGGGATGTTTGGAGCCATTATCCTCATTGCTGTATCCCCGTCATTTCGCCTCTCTGTCCTCATCCTCATCCCATCACTATACTCACTGGAAGTGTTCAATCACTTGCTACAGAGTATGTCTGACACTAGTGGTGGTGAACTTGAATATTTCAAGCTTGAGTGCATTGTCTCCATGTCCTTGGTCAGTGCACTGTTGCCCATTACCTGCAATTCTTGCACATCCTTGCTGCCACCACTGCCGTATCGAAGTCCTGTGCCCCAACTCCTCATCATGCCTCCATCAACACATCTTTGTTGGTATGTCTATATTGGTGCATTCTTGCCATCCCTGGTCTAACCTGTTCAATGCACTCTGTTGTTGTTGTGATCATTGTGATGTGGTGGACATCACAAGAGTAATCCGAAGTATATGTTGGGTAGATGACATGCAAACTTGTTGCTCTATGTGATGCCATCTCCATTGCAGAGAATTCGCTGGAAAGTGAGCAGGTCACGGTGGAGGCATGTGGTGATGAAGAGGGTGGTGTCAAGGTACAGTCTGTGGAAGTGTCCATCAAAGGGTGGCGGGACATAGTCGAGCTGGTATTCGAGTGGGGAGGGTAGTCTCATTGTAAGGTTACAAACAGCATATGAGATGTTGGTGTCATCAAAGTATCCTTTATTGGCAAGGAAGGGGAGGGACTGGAAATGGGGGTTAAATCCATAGACATACCCTAAGTTATAGAGCTTCTTTTGGGCAATTGAATGCTAAAATAGTTCTGGGTTGGTGTGTGCTGGTGGATACTTGGAGTCAGATGAGCAACAGTCTGAGTAACTGGACTTGCTGTCTGTATCTTCATCATCATTGTCCGGTTGGCCTTCAGTGGTCATGAGTTCAGAGGAGAATAAGAGGGGTATGTACGAGTTCAGTGCACCTGGCACAATTGTTGCACTTGTAGAGCGCACTCCACGCTGCAGAGGTTCTCTGAAAGGGGTAGGAGGCAGTGCAGAAAGAGGGTAGTCAGCCTCTAGAAGGAGACAAGTTGAGCTGGTATTCACCCACAGCAGGTGAATGAGCTTTGGTATCTTCATCTTCATGCTTGATACAGGTTGCCTCTCTATGGAGGGTGGTCTGCTGTTGGAGTTCTCCAAGACTGCTCAAGGGCAGTCCAACATCAGAGAGCAGAGATGACGGTGGAAGGAGGGGAAGAGGAGGGTTGGTCAAGGGGCAGAGTAGTTCCTTGAGATGTGAGTAGTAGAGCGGTAGGAAGGCTTGCTTGGTCTGGGTGCAGGAATATACTATAAATGGCAATAGCAATCGAATCTTGCATCCATCATCTGGTAATGGTACCATCGACAATGTTAGCTGAGACTTCTCATCCTGTAGTTTACAGGTGGCAAGGAAGCATGAATAATATGAGCTGTGTGGCACTTAGGCTCAATATGCTTGACTAAGTGGAGGAACATTGCATACTGAGCTGAATTAAGTGCTATCAGATCAGTGCTGCAGTTGCCACTGGCAACATGGATGAGCAATCCGATAGGATCTAAGTGAGTGTTATCATATGATGGTGTACTGGTGCCATATCAGGTAAGTGTGGGATCAGGTTGGAACAATTGCAAGTAGGTGTCTTCCAATGTGTTCTTTGCATCTGCCATGGCATTCCTCATTTTTTTCTATACCATTTCACACAGTATATAACTTGTTGCAATTAAATTGTTTCTTATTTTGTCCATGTTCACAGTTGTAGTGCAATGTTGGACTAAACCCAACATAGTTATTGCATGGCGCAGAGTTTGAACCAAAGTTCCCAGGTATATTGTTCCTGTGGTGGCACATTCTGAGCTGACTAAGCCACTTACGGATTGTTGTTTGAAGTCTGAGTCAGTCTGTAAGACTAATATTTCTATTTCTGTCTTTCCCTTATTCACATGACCAAAGCATAGATATGTGCTATCAAAGTGCTCATCTATGGAGACGAGGTTGTGCTGTTGCCATGGTTGTCCTAGTAGTATATTGGCTGGGCAGTCAGTAGATACCCAGAAGTTTCCTGTAGTCTTTAGTCCTCTGATTATAAAATCAACCTTCAGCACTAATCCCTTGAGTTGACTAGTGCCTCTGTATCCATCATGCAAGGTCATTTGAGCGTTTACGTCCATTGGGACTTGTAGTTGTTCCCATATATCCCAATGTAGTACATTTAACTCACTCTCAGAATCCAATATTGGCATTACAATGTCGTTTCTGATTGCTATTGGAACTCTAAGTAGGGATCCGTGGTCTCAGGACATGGAGATATGATGTGACATCATTTGAGACATGTTTCAGACTCAGAGTCAGTCAGCTAATGCCATGCTCAATTCATGTGATGTGTCAAGGATTTCTCTGGCTGTTAGGCTTATTGGTGTGCTCAGCAGCTTACTCAGCACATCCCTGGGATTTATTAGCATGACTAGTTCCATCTGGCATGTACCTTAGAGCTGTGGCTTTGGTGGCTCATGCTGAGTTTGAATCTCGGGTTGGCTAATAGCTTTTAGGTTCTGTTTGTCGGCTGTTCCTTCAGCCACATTCCCCTTTTCATTATCTCGCTGTCCTCTCAGGCATGAGTCTTGTATTTTGATGTCTCTGTCATAGCCCACTCAGGGGCATTCCTGGCACTGCAGAGGTGCCATTCTGGGTTGTTGTGCAGTCCCAGCGCTCGCTTGGGGCTTCTCTTTGGTAAGTCCGTCTGTTCTTTTCATCTCATACTGACCATTTCTTCTCCAGGTATTCTTGTTTCCTGGCATACCATTGTGTTGCACACATATCAACTGCTGTGCCAATCTTAGTGAGTCCTCTCAGTTGTTTACTTTATTCTGTGGGGGTACTGATCTTGTGTGATCACCTGTAGGTCTGGCTTGCACATTCTCAGGTTGCTCAGCACAATCTTGGTGTTCTGACAGCACTGGTGTTGCACCATTGGGCGTTCGCTCATTACAACTTCATCCTGATGTTTAACGGCTGGCTGCACTTCATAGGACTTAGCACACGGGATATATGTATATACCGTCCATAACTTGCTGCCTCGTAATGGCAGTCTGTTTGGGTGTGCATTCAGTGGTGTAGGCTGTTCCACACTCAGGATCGGCTTCCTCATAGTTGGAGTATGCTTCT